>JABUQX010089399.1:0-28997 GCA_015478945.1 Trachelipus rathkii | reverse complement strand
GGAAAAAAAATCGACGATTGCAACTGTGCCCCTAAAGGTTTATAAACTTGTTTGTGTTTTAAACATAATGAATGAGCATTATGTTCAAGTTTTAAGTTATGTTTTTCTTTTTTTTCATTCATAAAAATGACCCACTCGCTTTCCAATTTTTGATACAGATTTCGAAAACAATGCGGAAAAAAAGAACTTCAAAACTCTAACTCAATTAATCTGATTTCTTTTTCAATAAAAGATTGCTATTGGAAGATTCATCTTCTCTACTCATATAGAACAGAAAACACCAAAGTATTTTTCGATACTAATCATTCCGTTGAACGAAAACTATATTAATTACGTAATATCAAGTCAGATGAAGGACAGGAATCTCGTTAATACTAAACAAAGATGATCTATTCTCAAAATGTACTATAATTCAGAAACCTACTTTAAATTGATACTCTTACTTACACTTTGACTTAATAAAACCTCTTCAAAACTCTCACAACACATTCAATCACAAACTCAATCATCCACATTTTTAAAAACCACCCGAACGTGGTGTGCGTGTCGCGGTGCTTGATCGATAAAATCCTATCTTTCCCAGATACCTCAAGTTCTACGGTTAGTACCAAAAACACAATTAAAACTAACATCCCTGGCTGGTTGCAGAGCGCGTAGTAATCTCCAACATTAATTATGTTATACGATAATAATACTCTCCTCATGGGTATGTCCAAACAGTTTGAGGACCTTTTACTAAGACAATAATTTTTTATCACTCCGACCCTGAAAAAAAACTGGTGAAAGACTGTTAATTTTCATAAAAAAACGTTAGCGATAATTATCTTATGTACCTCCCCCACAAATAACCCACTTCTCAGATTTCACATTTTGGAGGACGAGAGTTACCCCTCTCTTTTCCCAAGGCATAAATCCTCAGTACCAAGATCCCTTTTCACCATATTCTCACTTTACTTAGAAAAGAGTTCTTATATACACAAACTAATACAAATAACTACACATAGAATTTACACCTCTTCCTATTTTCACAAAACAAGCAACTAATCATTTCTCGATTTTATACCAGTTAGTATTGACGTACAGGCCAAGATTTTTTTTCCCATGTTTTAACAACACTTGCTATCCGTCCTCGAAAACCAAAAAATTTAAGGACTAAAGCATGAAGTGATTTCTCACTCTCTCCTCCCACATACTTAGAAATCACTATCAATGGAAACTTATGACGATCTTTTTCGAATAACTTAGCCACCCTATTCTTTGACCAAAACGACACATGCGCTTCGCCACCTGATCCTATTTATATTTATCCCACATGAAAATTACCCCCATTGCACTTATGTTCTCGGATTGATTTATTTTAATCTCCACTTTTTAAACCACCAATAACCCACTCTCTTCTAACATTGATACATATTCAACTCCAGATTACCCTAATAGTCATAAAAAAAAATTTCACAATTGGACATCTCTAATAAGCCACCAGTTCGATCTTATTTTCCTAGATACTCTCTGTGCTGGTCATATTAATCTCTTAGGAAAGACATGAAGATTGAGGTATCCTAAGCCAATGTCATCCTGGCTTTAGCGAGTTTTATTATGTCGCTATAACCTTACTTTAACCTTTGGGCTTACATACATTTGGTACTACCACACACTGCTCAAACAGTTGTGTCTAGTGTTTAAATCATGAGAGTTCTTACCGGCTTTTCTGCTTTTAAGAGCTTTTTAGACCATACATGGAGTCTCGTGTGTGTCGCGGTGATTGTTCTTTTTACATTGGATATGTGTAAATGACAAATTTTCTAACTACTCTTCAGAGATAATGGTAGTAGCTAACCGTAGTGCAGCATCCTACAATTCTATACACAATCAAAAAATCCCTTAAAAAAGCAAAAAATCACAATAGTCAATGCATTACGCAATTACTTGCACCGAGACCTAACACGCCACTCTCTCACCTTATTGACAATAGCGTTACCCAATTCCATCGTAACTACCACCATCATCAAAATGCCTTAAAACTTTCCATTCAACTGTTCTAGTTGTTGGTGTGGTAACCTTCCTTCGTATTGTAACACCTCTGTCTCGTCTTAAAAAGAATTCTTTCAAACCCCCACTCAATATACAAAATTAAAAAATGAATGTGCACAACGTGCTTATACCAATGAAATCTCCAATGGCATTCTCATATTGTGACACCTCGTCGATAACATAGCGGCGAAAACAATGTGAACTTTCAATAGGTAGATATCTCCTCGTATAAATCAACATAAAACATAGATCTTTTTCTTACGATTAACTCAACAAGCACCGCTCTTACCCACAGCAAAGATTCCAAGGATCTCAATCATCAACAATGGCCTTATAGAAGGATACCGATGCGTGCGTTGCAAAACGCAAAATTTGTTTCATATAAGAAATACACTAATAGCATAAAAATCTTTCCTATTAATTTTAAGCGGTGTGTCGGAAACGACGCGGTGATCCAGGTCGGAATTGCCCGCGGTCGAAGTGGAAAATCTCCTGTTGAAGCTTTTCATTCGTGCGCCAATCTTAAACTACAAAAGGAGAATATAATATTTGATCCCACCACATACACTTAACACAAAATTGCAGTTTCAAAACAAATTTATTTTATCGAAAAAATAGATGTTGCACCCTTCTACGTAAATGTAAAATACTTCTAATTTCAACAATTTTAAAAAAAAGAAATATATTAAAAAGAATATGATTTTTAAAAGTTATTAGTGTCTTATTTCGTGGGAGTTGAGATGAATTAACAACGTCTGAAAGAGGATTAGATAAAATAAGGATCGAAAGTTAACGTTTACAAACATATGAATATGATACATGTAAATACTTTGTAAAATATATTCTGCAAGTTTTATTGATATTAAATATTTAATTGCCATTAATATACTATACTACTCTTTAATATAAAAAAGAAAACTAACAGCGAAAAAATTGCTCTGATTACACGACTCTGATTTTATATTGAGATTTAGAGTGTAGGCGCTTCAATGAAAGCTGCTAACTAATTGATTACATAATAAAATAATAGATAATAATAATAATTAATAATAATAATGAATTATATATAAGATAATAATAGATCAATAATTAATAATAAGTGAGAATAATAAACATACATCAGTAGTAGTTTAACTTAAATGAATAATGTATCTTTACAGTAAGATATTGTCCTTCTATCCGTAGCGTAAGGTAAAAATTAAGTGTTTTGAATGCCTTTCCTTGCAGTAATAATAATTGAATTGGTAGGGTTTAATATTTAAACCGATTTGCGAAACAAAAAAGAAAGGGAAAAAGAGAAAAGGGGAAAGAAGAGATCTGTTCTTCCCAATTAGAAGAAAGGAAAATATACGACGAGCGTTGTAATTCAGGGGGAGATAGTGCCACAATTTAGTAGTATCAACTCAATATACTTTCATTGAAGGAAGGCATCACAAATGACTACCAATAAATTAATCGATTAGATGTTTCAAAAAAATACAAAATAAAAGAATAAATATATATTAATAAGAAAGAATAAAAATAATTATAAATTAAATGTGGGTCCGTCTTGTAAGTTGAGTAAGAGTAGGATAATAATATAATAGATATAAAGGTGTAAAGGTTTACTAGTATTAAATAAATAACTGAGTATATAATATATATATATATATATAATACTAATATTAAAATATATACTATTTAGGTATTATGTTTATCAATATACGAAGTTGTATTATCTAAAGATGGAAGTTAGTTTATAATTACATTAGTATTAATAATTAATAGTAGTTCATTAGATATGTATAGTGCTTATTATGTGGGGAGAGTGTAGCATAATGATGAAACAGCTATATTCGTGTAATAAAGATGCTTATAAGTGCGCACCACGCGGCTTACTCTTAGCTAGAATATCTTCGGAAATGAGGGAAAATGGCGGAACACTAATATGTTCCTATCTTAACACGATATATTCCTAACTGATATGTGAATCTTTTTCTTTTTAAGCCAAGCTGCCGAATCTGTGAATCGATGTTCAGTTCACATGCCACATTGTGTGTTCTCTTTCTTGTAAACTTCCGACCGCTTCAAACAGTCCACGGCAGAAGTCAAACGCTAAATGTATATTTCATTCAATTCCGAATCATGCAAGTTAGAATATTCCTCAATCTGAGTTTTGTGTCGGAGTTGGGAAAACTTGTCTTTCTCTGCTCTTCTCTTCACGCGCCTTTTCTAGACTACTTTGTTCAAAAAGTGTCAACTCCAAGCTTTGCGTTGTCCCTCTTTCCCCTCTTTCGTTTCGTCTTCCCTATTGGATCGTCTGCCCTGCTTTTAACCTTCCTCTAAGACCTGAACATTTTCGCTGTCAAAATATTTTTAGTTAATATCTACTTTTAGATGATTTCTTGAGAGCTACTGCACGCTTCTTCACCGCCTTCCCCACGAACCATTACGCCTAAATCAGTTGTAATTTCTTAAAAGAATTTTGGATTCTGGTATTTCTCCTCAGCTAGCTTAATAACAGTAGGAAAGCCCATTGTCCTGAAAAGTATCCACCTCCTGTGGTTCTCCCTTTAGCCTGCTTCCGAACTTTCTCTCTGCCTTAATAAACTGTTTCCTTTATGCCTATCAACCTTTACCTTCCCTTCATGCTGAAAACAAGGGCTCTCCCAACTTCTGATGAAAGAGGGGGCCCTCTCTCAACCCTCTAGCTATAGTATTATATCACTTTAGCCTAAGTTATCTCTATTGTTTTCACATCTGTCTTTAATAAGAAGATTTAGAAACATCTCAATTATTGTGAACTCATTATTTTCTTACGGTCGTCTGCTTTTCGAGATTACGTGATACTTGTGTTGTGGGTTCAGATATGTCTGGGTCTATAAGCCGTTTCGAACGGTCTGCGCCGGTTTCATTTCGAGAATGATTCGACGAGCTAGTATTCTAAGTATTCTATTCTTAACTCCCTTTGTTGAGTAGCTGTTAGATATATACCGTGTTATTAATAATATATATATTATATGTAATAGTAATATATATATAGTTATAATATATAGATATATATATATTATTATAGTATATATATATTATATTATGTATACTTATATATAGTGCTTGAGCTGACCAAGAATTTTAAACAAGTCGCTTGTCAGGTCTTAAATATAACCTGTGGAGATAGTATAATCACAATGCCACCAACTATATCAAATCACACAAAGCTTTCTACTTTTTAGGCATACTCAGCTGCACAACACATTGTTTAATTATATATATTAATTATATTATATAGATATATAGATAGGTTATATATATATAATATTATATATATATATATAATATATAATATATTATATAATAATATATATTATATATTTATATATATATATATAAAAATTGCCGAGGTTATGAGTCAATAAAAATTACCTCGGAACATTTCGTAAGTATCTCGGTATTAACATTCACAATGTGAATAAGCGGCGTGTTTCAGTTGAGAAATGGTGTGCAGCAGACAAGGCAAAGGATTTGTTAATAGCACGTTTAATGACGTGTCTGAACAATTAATATCTCATAATAGTATACGTGTTTATAATTTTTATAAGTAAGTTTATAAATTTATATAATTTTGTTATGATTTTCATGAAAGTGTTAATCAAGAATGACCCACTTTGAGCAGAGAGGAAACATTAAAATAAAAGTCAATTATAGAAAAACGTTATTATAGAAACTTTCAATTTTGATAAAGGGGGTTTATAAGGGTGAATGAATCTTATTATAGCGCGGAACCCGTACGTTACATGAGTAGGTATTATACGCACAATTAATTTTAAAAGAAGGGTCGGGAGTTCGATTGTGAGGATGATGAATGTGTACGGTCCTGGCTCAGACCATTCCAACATCGCCCGTGAATTGATATCCAATTGTGGAAGTACTGGTAGAGGTAATTCCAAACCTTGGACCCGGAGGCAACGTTACCATGTCTCGATGAATGTTGCCACATGATTTGTCAGGACTTTTCTCATATGCAGTTGGTGTCAGCGCGGGGTGCACTACGCACAAGACATTGTTGAACATTGAACCCTCATAGTGTAGCACCTAATGTCCCAAGGAATCCTCATTTCAGAAAGCAACAGTTACTGAATAGCGGGCCTACATAAGCGACGAGAGCTCATTTTTGCTATGGGGGTGGGATGCGATCGAGGAATTGCTGAATTCAATAGGAGTAAAAACTAGGCGAAGTCGAACGTTTACTGGCATGTTACCTGCTGTACGACCACCCTGCAAACGAACAGCGATCAAAGACCTCAGAATATTGGAGAAGAGTTTGGTAATCTTCAGAGAACAGAGTTCGCCACCACCAATAAATAAATAAAAAAAGATCTCTTTAAATCTATATTTACATGAAAATGAACAAAGTTCTATGATTTTGCTGGAGGTCTGTTCTTTGACATTAAATGTCTCATGCACTTTGTTAGCTAATAAAAATAATATGTATATACCTCAGGGTCGTTACAGTTACCAAATCATATGTACATACTGACCATTATTCTCCGCTCGTCTTCCGTGACGAAATCCGCGGCAAACATCTGAGGTTTGAGAAAAGGTTAAAACATTAGCAATGAGAGGATTTATTTGCACCCTTTAATCATAATGCCCTAGGGCAACATTCTGATACAAACTCCTCCTTAGAAGATGTTTTCCCGCTGTCTCCAATCCTCAGTAGTAATCCTGAGAAAAGCCACGTAATTGCCCTAATTCTCAACATTCATTTACTTCCCCCCAGATTTGGCGCCCTCCATGCTTCTGATTTTAACTTTTTTTAACGAGCGAATCTATGGGTATTGTTAATATAAAAAATGCGAGGCAGTGCTGTGTTGTTATCGAAAGAAATGTAAAAGCAAAAAGAACAGAAGTTCTTTACACCTTTGTTTTACTCCCGAGCCAGTAGATGGTGAAGCGGGAGCGCTGGAGAAAAAACGTGTGGATATCTTTATTTTGTATGGTGACCCCCAGACCGAGAGGGAAAGAATGCTCCCTTTTTGATAAGAAATAATATCCTAATTCCACTTTATAGTTTATCTTGAAATTGTCTGCTTCTGGATTCGATTTTTCAAAGTTTAGATGTTTAACTAAAGAAAGGTTCGGATGACCAAATGTTGAGTGTAATTCAATCAGTAAGTAAGTTGCGTAGAATCAACAATATGGAAAGATATATACGTATATATAATTATAGATATATAGTGATATATAATATTTATAGAACGAGATAGTGAGATAGAATTATATATGATATATATAGATACTATAATTATTATTTATATATATTATAGTATATATGGTAATGAATATGAATATAAATAAGTAACTTAATGATACTTTTTCTACAATTTAAACAAAAAATGGATTAAAAATTTTTGGAAGAGAGGTAATATTTCTTATACTAGATTTAAAATTTCAGGAAAGAGGTTTTTCCCTATTTTATGACAAATTCATGAAATAATAAGCAGGAGAAGGCAATAAAAGTTTTTCACTGATGGAGATATATATATATAAATAGATATATATGATAGAATTTTTTTATAAATATATTGATACTTTATTATATATTGTGATATTTATATTTAGATAGAATATGAAAATATTTGAATTGTATATATATAATATACTATATATTAATATATGATAGGAGATAGATATATATTATTTGATGCTAATTTGATATATATATGATAGATCAGATGGGAAAAAGAGAATGAAAGATGGGGATTTACAGTAGACTCATCAAATGTCTTGGAATCGAATATCACGCAGTTCCGCAGTTAAAAAGGCAGACATGTTCCCGGATACACATCGTTTGGCAATCAAAAGGAAGGAACAATAGCACAAAAGAAAGAATCATGTTAATTTAGCAAATTCAAGTAAAAGTCACTAAATAGGGATGACTAAGAAATAGTTAAGTCTTAAAGATCGAGACAAAGAAGGAATGAACATGATGAAAGGATTAAGGACCTATTGATACAAAAAAAAAAAAAAAAACATAAAAAAAAAAAAGAGTTATCAAAAGAATATATATTTTTTATTGCTCATAGCTTTATTATAAATAAATATATATAAAAAAGAAAGATATTTTATCTGCAGACACTCAGAGTATCACAATAGAATTTTTGGAGAAAATTAGATCAAATTATCTCAAATCAGAACGCGGGACAACCCTGCTAATCTCTTCCTTTAGAAAATAAACATTCATAAACTAAAAATAATTTATAATCAATATACATTTTCACTGCTGAGTTCGATGAAGAATTTAGTTAATTACATCTGTGTTGTACTTTCTCCCCGATAATGTTTTGCTCCGTCTTTAAACATTTTCGTCAAAAGTTAAAAAGACGGTTTCAGGCTCTATCATATTGTTTTCCAATTGACTTTCTGATCCAGTCCCATCGTTTAACTTAGACAATTTGTATTCTCTATAATTCCGTTATTTCCACTATAGATAAAATCATTATGTTCAAATACAAATAAATCGACACCACAGTGATGGGAAAGGAGTCGACAAGAAAGCCTACTTTAATGTCTTGCGTATCTAAATTCCCATTAAGTCACTCAAAACGTTAGTCGTTTCGATTTATGTTATAATATACGATTCATGCTTAAAGTCCAGGAAAACAAAGTACGATGAAAATCTAGTGAGTACAGATGGTAAAATTTAGGCCACAAAAAAAGAAGATATCTCTTTACAGTTTTCAAGCAAAACTAAGCAAATTAATGAAATTATAATTTATTTATGATGAATAGGGCAACTTGCTAATAAATGTAAAAGAAAACATTTAATATATATTATTAATAATATATAATATATATTATATATATATATAATATATATATATAATATATATATAATATATATATTAATCATATAATTATAATTATATATAATATATATATTATAATATATATATATTATTATATATATATAGTCAATTTTATATATAGTATCGGTCTATATATATTATATTAATATAATATATTATATAGTATATAATATTAATATATATATATAATATTAATAATATATATATATATATATGATTTCGACGGTAATCGGTAAGTAAAGATACGCAGTTTATTAAAACCAGAAGGAACTGTGCGCAAATAAAAGCAGAAAACATCATAAGGGTTAACCTAAATAATTTGCTTTTATCATAGGGGTGAGACAAAAGTTTCTATTCTGTGAAGCACCAATACATTTATGCTTGAATTGGTGTTTTTTCAAGAAGAGATGTACGTTTTTGTTTAAGTTTCAAATTTTGGTTTGTGAAATTGAAGAATTTAGTAAAAATGTATTTAATGATTTTTTTGAAAATTTTCAAAAATTTTTAAATTTAATTAATTTATTAGTAATAAACAGTTAAAAATCTGAGATGGAGGAGCATAATTAAAATATTACAATCACCCGGCCACCACCCACACACACATTTTCCTATTATTTAATAAATTTCCTAGAATGTAGATAATTTTAAAAACAACACAAAAAAAAAATTTTTTGGGACAACTTTAATATTCTACGGGGAATTGTTAGGGCCCATTGAGCTTTTTTGGTGAGTGAAGCTGCCAATCTCCCTCCAATAGTATTTCCGTGTCCGAGGTCCTAATGAAGAATTTCTCTTGTCCTTAGGATTTAGCAAAGTGGACTGAAAACCCCTTATCTATTTCATAAATTTCATTTTCCTAAATAATATATATAAATATTATATTAATATTATTTATATTTTATATATTAATTAATATAATATATATTTAAGTTATAATGGGGTACAGAAGTCCCCAACTCCACGTCCCTCGGTCGTTGTACTCCTGGCCACACTCGGTCTGGAACTAACGGAGCTCTGGCTTTGGTGTTTTATAGGACCTAGGTGACCCTCATCAAGGCCTCGCAAAAACCCTAAATCCATTTTTTTTTCTGCTCAAATGAAAACCCCAAATGTGAGGGCCTCGTTGGCTTCTGTGGACATTGAGGACTGGACTTTCCCAGTGTATCGACCGAACCCGGCCTCGAGAAATCGGTTTACTAACGCAACCTCCAGTGTAAGATTGTACAATTAATATGGTGGAGTACGCTGAGAGGCATCTTCAAGGAGTGGTGAAATGGTGTCTGATAAAGAGATGATTTAAACCAGACCTTTTATCCATTCACAAAAATAAGATTCACCACTGGCAACTATGTGAACCCGGTGAGATATAGGAGGGTAGATAAATTGGTTTGTAAAAATAAAATAGAGAAATAAATATATATATAGATTTTAGGATATATTATATTATATATATAATATCATAATTATTATAATTATATATATAATATATATATATATATATATTGATTATATAATATATATCCATATATTTATGTATAAGGTAGATTGTGATATTGTTCTATATACTATATATATATTTGTATAATATATAACTATTATATATCATATTATATATGTTCTATGGTGAATAATATATTTAATGTTAATAAATATATATTTTATGATATAATAATTATATATATACGTAAGGTAATGAATAGAGTTACTAATGTATATATATATTTTATATATACTTGTTTATATATATATTATTTATATAAGTATCTTTATATATATATATATTATAATTAATATATATATATTTATTATATATTATATATATATATATATATATATTATATATATTATATAGTATATTAATATTTTAGTATATTTAATGTATTATTTATAACATTAAGTGTAAGTATATATACTAGAATACCATTAGCCTTTAATATAAGAACCAGGAGAAATAGGCAGCTTGTGGGTGTAGACAAAATTAAATTTTTAGTAGTGAAAGAAACGCAAGATGTTAAGGCCCTGACCTCATAAAAATAATAGAAGTAATATCAGTCTAAAAAAAAGATAAATAAAATAAAAATAAATATAAAAAGTAAGGACAGAGGGAGCAGAATTTACAACTTACTTCAGCACTCAAAAGAATAGTCAATTTCCATCAAAACTCTTCCCCCATCCTAGACGAACTGATCGTTAAGGAAGAGGCTGTATATGCCCACAATGACGTGGCTGATATATAGCCGTGTTTTATTAATGATTAATAGTTCTCCCACTTCCGAATTCGAAAGCCCCCAGAAAAAAAATATGTGAAGATTCAAATAGAATTAGTAAAGAGATGTACAAAATCGATTTACAATTCTTTAAAACTTTCTCACCCTACCCAATTAGCCCGATGAAGAATTAATGACAAAAATTTGTGCACACGAGTTGCTCAAGAACTCGTGTTTCTTTTATTGTGGGTGGTATTTGACCAAATATGGCTCACAGACAGAAGAACCCAAAAAAGGAGACATTAGAGCAGAAAAAATTTACACATGAGCCATAAATAGGATAATTGTTGAAATGGTACTGGAAGAGTTACCAAATTTTGCCATAATAACATATAAAGGGATTGGGTGGAATAATGATTACTCCTTGTATAAAAACTGTCATATCTTTATTTAGTGTTCTATATAGCGCTGTAAGAATTTGATTAAAGGATATATACCATTAGCATATGCGCATCTGGAGGTGCTAAGATATAGTAGCACTTATAGTCTCCCCACATGGAACTTGAAGTGCGAATTTTTTGTGAAAAGTCCCATGAGATATTTTCGAAAGTGAAGCGATATTTTCTTTTTTTTCTGTTTTTTTTTTGTTTATAATTTTATTTCATTGGGTTGTAAATGTTAAAAATTACCTCTGGGCTGAACTGCCAGTGATAAAATTTTTATTCTTTGACTGTGTCCGTTTTGGCAGCCTAATGTTAAATTCATCTCGGATTAAATTAATTTTATCTTTAACGTTGAACTTCTTCTCAAACTGTTAATTGTTGTGGTTATAATTATTTATTAAATTAAGTTACTTTAGAATATAATTTATTTTTTTAATAATAAGTTTTGGTAAATAATTATTGATTATGATGGTTAATTATCTCTTTGGTAATTTTTATTTATTATTGTTACTTAATTATATTTATAATATCTTGTATTGGGAACTTAAGCGGAGATTCATTAAGCAATGTCCTTTGGTGTTTGAGTATTTATATATTGCACGAAATCTAATTATATTGTTAGATCTTTTACATAAATCCTAACTCTCGGAAATGTGCACTCAGAGATACTGGTCATTTGTCATGAATGTTGGTAGAGAGGGTTAAATTGAAAGGATCTCTCACGCCATAAAAAAATGTCTTAACATATTCATACTCTCGCGTCATGCAGTCTCGCTGATATACATCTCGTATAACCCACACAGACGGATTCACAACATATTTATTCTGCATGTAACAAAAGATATGAAAATTATATATTTGAGATTTTTTAAAGGCATTTAGTGAGAGTACAGAAGCTTTAATACTACAAAATAAATTTCCCAAATATATTTATGCCTCACTAAATGATTCAATGCTAATATCTTGACTTCTTACTAAACATAATGTACTAGTGCTTCAGCCCAATGTTTCCCTTACACGAAGATAACTCATTGGAAACTTAAAAGGCCCCCAATAACATAAGGCCATTTCCAGAGGTGAATATAATTTAAGTTAATAATATGTTGTAAGTGATAATAATATTTTATTGATAATAGTTAATAATTTATATTCTCTTTAAGACTAATATGAGATAATAATTATTAATAATAATATAATTATAATAATAATAATAAATAATATGATGATAGAATAATAAATAGAATACATAAATAAATCAATAATTATAATTAAATAAATAATAATAAGAAGGAAGAAGAAGAAGAGAGGAATGCCAATTTGTAGAAGTAAGTAAGGTATTAGGGAAGAAGAGTAGAAAGAAGAAGAGAATAAAGAAGATAGAGAGAGAAGAAGAAGAGAGAGAGAAGAGAAGAAGAAGAAGAAGAAAGAGAAGAAGAAGAAAGAAAAAGAAGAGAAGAGGAGGAGAGAAGAAGAAGAGAAGAAGGAACGTAAGATAGAAAGAAGTTTCAATTAGTTAGTAGAGTAGTAGATTCCAAAAATAAACTATGCTTGGAATTGTGCGGAAATAATAATGCAGTTTTTTGATAGAATAACCCCCCTCCCTCCTCTTAAATGTCAGAAATCTCGTTAAAGTTTATATATTTCCTACACCAATATTTGATTTAAAAGTCCAGACGGAAACAAAAAAAATTTAAATCAATAATATAAATGACAGTCCGGAACTACCTTTTGAATAAACAGGCCTCTGTAGAGCAGCACTTGTGATTCCACAAAAAAATTTATAAGCGAGAAGCAAGGAAGGGTGATGAAAACTTATAAGGAGGAATGTTTCTTTATATTTATATGTACCGGTATATACAACAATTATATTTACAATTATTTATGTTATAAATTAATTATATTTCTTATTTTATTGAATTTAATTCCTGAAATGTGGCAATATGGGATGACTACTTGTATTTTATTTAATTATTATTTATTTATAACAAATTTTTTTTAATTAATTACACAGTCACAACTAATTTTCTCTCACTCATTCATTGCACAGCCAGTCGTTTCTAATCACGCCACAAACATTCAAGATTTTCCAGAAGTTATTATTTTTATGAGTTTGTTTTTATTTTTATATATACAACTTTAATTTAAAGAAAAATATTTTTTTATAAGACATTACAATCTTTTTAGGTTTTTTTATCTTTCTTTTGTAAGGGTTTAATTTTTCTTTACAGTGTTATATATTTTCATCTAGTGAATGAAACATTTTTAAGATGAATAGATACTATTTATAGTAATATCAGCTCACGCTATTATATAATATTATCTTATTCTTATTTTAAGTGAAGTGCTTCTAAAGCGGTGATAAATAAAAGATCATTATAATACAAGTGACCTGAACGAGTTTCTAAGATTGCGTACACAAAAAGATTGAAACTTGTGAAGAAGTGGATAGTATTGTTCCTTCCAATAGCTCACTTAGACTTGGGTGATAAGCACAGAGCTCGGCACAGAATAATTTAACTGTTTTGTGATACATGACGTAAACGTCTGAAATTTACACACCTTTTTAAGCTAATTAGATCATAATAACTTTATATTTTTATGAAAAAGGTGTGTATATCAATATTACTAAATTTAACTTATAGAGTGTATAGTAAGGTGTGGGACGATAAACAAAACCATGTTATGGCGTTTCACAAGTTCCATGCCTTGCCATAAGTTCCTTTCATAATTCCTTGCAGTTGAAGGGATGTTTCCCCTCTGTGGTAGGAATGGTAGTCTGCAATGGTATATAATAATAGAGTATGAGTCATCCAATGGTAAAATCCAGCAGATATATTACGATAGTATATACATGTACAACGGTTGCAAAAGAGGATTATACTATCAGGATTCTGTGACTTTTGGATAATATAATACTTTGGTGGGGTAGAATAGTTGATTTTACCGATGGGGGTCTCACAGAGCCTAATGAAATTTTTTATGATATAGAAATATTAAAAATAGGTGTTTAAATAATCACTACAAGTTGTTAGGCCGAGTAACAAGGGGAGGTGTTACCATGCGGACCCTCGGTTTCCTGGGCCAAGTTGCTGTCCTCCCCTCGCGCGTATCTTATATAAAAAAACTCATAATGTGTGCAGCATAAATATTTTTTAGAAAAAAAAAAATTGAACCATGGCATAAGCCACTTTTATTTTTCTACTCGTATATTGCCATGAGGACTCTCTCGGACGTTTTCAGCCAAACGGGGCTACAATAAAAAAGAAATAAAGTTTTATATCTAGAGTGTTTGGCTCGATGAGGTGTCCAATGTTTATTCCCCTCAATATTTCTGAACTGAAAAATAAATTGGATAACATTTCCAATCGGATAGATTAACTGAAGTTATAATGTGCCCCCTAAAATATTCTATGATTCCCCACAAGTAACTCTTAACGTAATTTAGAACGATCGAACATACATTTATTCTTTAACAGAATATAGGTTTTCTAATGTTCTTGCTCCGCCTTTCACTTTACCGAATCCCCGAACACTCTAAAAATGGTGCTTTTGAAGTTCCCTATTGAGTCATTTTTCTTATTTTAGATATAGCCCGCTTGTAGTCCATCCATAGGAGGTTGGTGATTCTTCAAGTACAGTATTTTCTCCCGCTTCGAGATGAATAAAGAACTATTATCTCCCTCTCGGAAGCAAAGTGTTGTGAGTGTTCTAATTTAGCATTTGGGTTGCTCGACACACTCACAAATAGAACACGGGGTAGATTATGGTACATAGAATCCCACCGAACCTAAGGGCTAATTAAGGCTTTTTATTTGAGTGAGTTATATTATTAAATATATGGGACTATAAGTAAAACGGTCATTTAGTTGTGATAGACCGTTGCATATTTTTCACTAGCCCTTTTAATTTTTAATAATTATACTGTTTTAATAAAAATTACTCGTTAAAATATATATTTTATAATACTTAATAATATTTAATACCATAATATAGTATAATATTAAACAGCAATAAATTATTATTTGGTTTTAAAATTTGGAATCCCCACCCCTCCACCACCCCACCTATTTTATGTGTATGTAAGTATATAATTTTATGGACTTTCTAGATACTTATTATTGTTTTTTTATAATTAATTTTATATATTATAATATTAAATAATAATTAAATATTATATATTTTTATACACTCAAACTACTTAATATATTATGCCTCTTTTCTATAAAATTTAATAGAATAATAGTCATCTTCATCTATTGACCTACGGGTCCTAATATACAATTTATAATATAATTATAATTTATATATATATTTATATATATATATAATTAATATATTTATAAATAATTTATTTGGCAAAATATTTACCCTACTGATGACAATCTAAAACTTTTTTTGCGTTCGGTGAGATGAGAAAATATTTATTTGAGTCAGTTGCTAGTTAGAGTCCGCTTGGGATCGTTAGTTGAGGAGTCCCATAAACTTCAACTCCTACTGTCTCTCTCCGCCCCTCCTACTCCTCCTTACTATTAATATAATATATATTATATATATATTATATATATATATATTATATATATATATATATAATGATATTAATTATATTATATTATAAATAATATAAATATATATTTAATTATATATATATAATATATATATTAATTATCATTATATGTTGTTTGCGTGATATATAATATATAGTTAAATTTACTCCCACTTAATTTCAGTTTCCAGGTATTTATCTTTAAATTTTTAGTTTTGGTAGTAGAGTTACTCGGTACAGTTAAGTAGATACGGAATAAGTGATATAAGTTAAGTGAAGATTGAAAGTTAGGTTAAATAATTTTTGCTTACTAACAAACCTAAAACAAAAGTTAAAGAAAAATACATGAGGTATAACTGAAAATTAAAAATATGTAAACTCTATTGCATATTATAAGTAGAAGAGAAGAGGTTAATAGCTGTGTACTTTAGTACTGTTGCTAAGTTTTACTTTTCTAAAGTAATTATTATTATTATAGATAATATTTAACTATCATATTAGTATTTTTAAGTTTAATTTAATTATTATTAATAATATTATTATTTATTTATATTTATTTATTTATTATTATATTTTATTATATTTATATATAATAGAGAGAGAGATTGAGATGATGAGAGGAAGTATGTTACATTGTATGATTATTGAATATTAATGTGATGTATATTATTAGAATTATTGAAGAATGTATAGACTTTAACCCGGATTGCACCATACTTGAAAACCACAACGTCAATTAAAACACGATCGGATTCCAACTCATTATAGATCCCAAGAGCACGACGTCCTACCGCCGCCAATATTTCCTCACTGTTCCCTATCTAATTTCATTGTGCAAAATAATAATACATAATGGTACGTTCATTTTTTAATAATAATAAATAAAATAATTTAATTATTACGTCCATAATTTATAAGGACATCTCAAGACAATATATAATAGTAACCTCAACACTAGTAAGTATGGTGTATTATTATTATATTATTAATATATATTATTAAAAGTTTATTATTATTTATCGTTATGAATAGTATCTTTAAAATTGTTGAACATGTAAATTATATATTTATAATTATTAAAGTTTATTTTTATTTATTATTTTCTCTTTATATAATTATTAATTTATTTGTCATTATCATATATATTGCAGTTTTCCAGTTTATCTAACCATCTTACTATACCTTTAATAATAATTGTTCTAGGAATTAAAATGTGTCAGCATCATTACTTTAATTTGATTTTGAACTTTTTCTTTAGTTCTTATATTTTAAATATATGTTAAAATGAAGTAATTAGGTATATGATTTTTTTCTATTTTATATTTCTTATATATTGCAAAATAATAGGCGTTACTAGCTGACGTAAAAACTTTTGTATATAAATTCAAATATTCGTTTTATAGCGTAAATTCTCTGAGTCAGTTTGAAATGTTTCAGATACCTTGTGAAGCAAAATCAATAGCTTTCACTAATGATTCAAATACTCTTTATGTAGCAGGAGGTAAGCATTTTGTATCTTTCTGTTAAAAGAAGCTGTAAGCCCAGATAAAGTCTTCAATCTTCAATTACTTTATAGATATTTCTTCAATAAATGTTAATTTATTATAGGTAAAGGTATGTTTATAAAGTATGTTGAATAGTCCATCCACGGTTCACATGAACCAGGAACCCTAAAGTTAAAGAAAAACTCACGCATGAGGTGCGTAAAAATAAATTCCAGATAATTTATCGTAAACAAGATAAGTTTAATAATTGGAATTTGAAATCTGAATAAGCTCGTGAAAACAAGTTACCTAAGATGAGTTTCAGTATTCTAATTGCTGTGTTCATTGTTGCACTGATTCTTGCTGCATTTGTGATCACTCTCAATTTTCACAAACTTCTATAAATTATAAATATATCCACTTATTTTACTAGTGTATCCTTAGTTTAACTGAAATCTTCTCAATTTGTGAGCTATTTCACGTGATAAAATATTTCTCTAATATAAAAATTATTATCCATAATTATATTCTTATATATATATCATTTCTCATATATTAGTTGAGTCGTATTACAACCTGTTTGAGTAAGTAGAGTTTATGAACCAAATTGAAGGGACGAAATTTTAATTTGTTTTTGAATTTTAAAAAAACCTCTCGGTAGATCCCTATAATAATGCTATTTTAATGCATTTAGCAATACTTATTCTGTGATGCATTTTAAAAATTAACAGGTAAGAGATAATCCCGGACATTTTTGCCCACCCTAAGACCTTGGAAGCGTATATCGTTTATTCGTCGTTTGTGTGTGCAGTAGGCGTTTTAATGTTGTTCGCTGTTATGTTTTTTTCATGGAAAATTTATGAGCGGTTAACTAGTTTGTTTATGGAATATAACAAGGCAATTATTCCATATACGTCAGGTCTCAAATGATTCAGATAACGTTCATTATCACTATTTCTTCTCAAAAGAATCTAGTAATATTGATTAAAATTTCTAGTGTGAGTTTCATTTTTTTTTCTGATACTTTTGAATGTATATTGGCTTTCATAAGGTTAGTTATTTAAACTCGTAATTATACGAGAATTTATGTTCTTGAACAGCGGTAACGAATTAATATAATATTAAAAATATAATTTAACCTTATGAACTTAATTTTATTTGACCCGGAATAATATATAAATATTATTTAAAAATATTTCTTTATTTCCCCCAAAAATAAAAAAAATTTACTAGCATATGTAGGGTTCACCCCATGGCCCAGGTGGGCCACACTGGTATATCCGCAATGTATAATATTTAATATTAATATAAATAACATATTATATATATTATATATATATATTAATATATATATATTAAATATATTATAATATATATATTAAATTATACTTACTTACTAAATGCTTCAAGAAATTTATATAACTCTACATACTAAATATACACTTAAGTGATACTATACTAATATATAGGTAACTAATATATATATATAGGTTATCTAACATAAACGGGGGTGATTTTAAAAAAAAGCTTTCTCTCTAATGAAAAAGTATTTTATGTAAATTAAGTGAGAGCTAAGGAGAAAGGCTGTTAAACCTAATTAAAGGTATTTAATAACTCGCCCGTAGTTATTAGGATCGTACACCAATCCCACAAACTTTAAGTGGAAAAAAACTCATATATCGCTGCCCCCCAGGGGCCACTCAGACCTTTATTAATATCGTTTGATTTACATCTCAGAGTGATTTAAAAAGGTTCTAGATTAGCCTATTCAAAGAGAAAGTTCCCTTAGTTATGTGAACTATGAGGGGGTGCCATTTTGTCATGACTTTGGAGAGCTGTTACCCACATAATATAGGATGTTTGTTTTCTTCACCCTCTCTCTCTACCAAGCCACCTCCGCAAAGAGAGTATAATTATAAAGAATAAAGGTCCATTATCACCCAAGTATCCAATCTGTTCTACCTAATCCATTACAGAGAATCCGGATTGATAGAGGAGAGCATGTAACTTCACCTGCATTTTGTCATTGTTAGACCGAAATGAGGCAATGTTAATATCTTAATTCTAGATTAATGACGTCATTAGCCGTTTAATAATGTTTGTGTATTTAAATAACTAGTGGTCCACTTATAATATATATTGTTGTATAATCTATTCCTATGTAGCTATATAACAATAATAATAAAACCATTAGGCATAATAATAATAAGTGATATGTTGTGTCGTTTATATTAAATATATTACCTATTTCTTTCTAAAAAGTAAACACAGGGTCCGATCTTGTGATGATCCCCAGTGGTCAATCGAGAAGAGGAAAGGGCTTTTTAAAAGAGAAGAAGAAAAGAGTTGTAAAGTCTTAGAGTTGAAGAAGATGAAAGAAATCCTTGAGCTCAAATTTTTAGCCCCACCCTCCTGTAAACTTATGTTATTATTTTTTCATGGTGTTCCTATCTGGAGAAAGCTATGCCCCTTGTGAACCAATTCTCGCAGACGGACAGTGGGGTGATGATTCTGTGTTATATATAGTATAGCCATACATACATAATACTAAACCAATACCATAATGCACACGGTTTCGTGCTAGGCTCTATTATTAAATATATGAGTTCACCTAACCGTAACACCTAAAAGTAGGAGCTACGATATATATAAAGATCAATATATTGTATGCTAGGTGCGTGTGAATTTGCCGGTCGGGTGGCTCCTATAGCTTGGCACCGAAAGGAGAACCTCTTAACCCTCAGAGTGGGCTCTTGTACTTAATATGACCCACGACTCCCTGTAAGTGTTTTTCACTCGTTAGATTGTTTCTTCTTGTCAATTAAACTTTTAATCCACGTTCATTAGACTTGAATTTATGTTCCCATGCAGAGTGAAGATTCCGCATACTCCACAAAGTCCGTACCAGAAAGAGCAGAGTGGCAAACGCAGCTTTATAGAGAAGAGAACAGAAGACGGAGAAGGACCAGAGAAGAGGGAGATGATGATAGTAGATAGAAGACGACATGATCCGAGAGCGAGAGAAAAGACGTTGACGAAGCGACGTCAGGAGCGAGAGAGAGAGAGAGAGATTTTATAACTAATGTGGAATATATTTCTTGCATAGTATACAAGTTCAAAGAGAAATCTAGGTCCGATATATGTCATACTATTTCGATCATCACATAATTAAATAAAAATTAATCGATTTGTATTTAACCACATATTCTTTATAAAGTTTGTTTAATTTTCTTAAAAACATTTAAATTAGATTTTTTTTATTATCACTATGTTTATGATTTTTAAATATTTAAACTTTATAATTTTAAATTTTAATCTTGCTTTTGGGGTCTGTCCTGAAAGCTTGAGAAAGTCGTACAGAAGCTAGTCTTATTCCTATTATCATGCTCATTGTGTAGTCTAATCTATCATCTATCTAGTCCGATAATTTTCAAGATCATTTTTCAGTAGATTTTTATTATTTCTTTATATAAAAATCAATTTTTATATTTTTCTTTCAAACTCAGAAATAAGAATATATATAATAATATTATATATATATATATATATATATATATATAATATTATTTATAATTATTATAATAATATATATATATATATATTATATATATATATATATTATATTAATATATTTATTAAAATATATAACTATATTTATTACGTTTACAATGATAAAAATAATTAAAGATTAACTATATATATTTTTATTATTATTATGTTATTTTTTTTTTTTTCTTTTTATATTTCTATTTGTTCTTTTATTTATTTTTTTTTATTTTTTTTTATATATGTATATAATATAGTACTTACAATATATGAGAATATAATGTACGCTATATAGTAAATGTATATTGATATTTTTGATAAAGTATACTTGATAATAAGTATAGTATAATAATATATACTATTATATATATGTATATATTTTATTTTTTTATATTATTTTCTATATTTTTTTATTTCTTTTTATTTTATTATTTATTTTAAAATAAATTTTATTATTTATATTTTTTTTCATTTTTTTTATATTTTATTTATTATTTTTCTATTTTATTTTTTCTACTATTTTTTATTTTTCTATTTTATTTTTTATTTATATTTAATAACTTTAATATATATTATAATATAATTATTTACCTTCTTTTTTTAATCCTCAGTATGTATATAATATATATATATTATATTATATATAAATATAAATTATATTACATAATTTTATATCTAATATATAATAATATATCATCAGCAGATTTAACATTATCATATTAATATTATATATTATATAGTGTTCATAATGTATATATTAGTAACAGGAGGATTAGTAATATTATATAGACCTGGAGTTATTTATTATTAGAGAGGTGTTCGCGCTCCTAGCCGGATATACGTGCACATATATAATATATTATATAATTAGTATATATAAGTAGAAATAGATCATATTACGACACTACACTCCACCACTCGATCACAGCTGATGCATATATAATATATGATATATATAGTAAAGAGCAAATGTGAGAGAGAAATTTTCTTTTTAATATTGTTATTAATTATTTTATTATTATTATAGATTATATTAATTATCTATCTTCAATTAATATTATTATTAATTATTAATTATTATTATTATTATTATTTTTATTATATTATTATTTATTATTATTATTATCTAAATATTATTATATTAAGTTGATTACTATTATTATTATTAATTATTTATTATGAGTTGACTTTATCATATCAATGATTATTATGTATTAACATATGTATTATAGTATTAAAATATGATATAATATTCATTATCCAATATTCAATATATCATTAAATTATATAATTATTTATTTATTAGACTTAGGCTAATTGTATAAATCTATGATGAGAGAGTATTAGTGGTGGATTTATTGTATTATTTAATTTTTATTTTTCTTTATTTTATGTATTATTGATTAATTACTATTATTATTTATTAATTATTATTATTATTATTATTATTTTTATTTTATATTATTATTATTAATTATTATTAATTTTATCATTTATATTTTATTATTTATTATTTTACATAACATTATTATTATTATTAGTATTTTATTTCTAGGACTAATTTAATTATACAGAATTTATCTATTATCTATTTGCTTATTATAATAAATATAGTCCGAGTGGAGAATTATATTTATTATTACTATTATTCACTTTTATTATTTGATTATTATTATTCATATACACATATTTATTATATTATATAAGGTATATCATACATTCAAATAAATGCTGATATTGATTTATTATTATTATCTATTATATATATTATGTATATATTAATTAATTATTAGTATTTATATTATTTATTATATTTTTTTTTTTATTTTTTATTTTTATGTTTTATTTTTATTTTCTTATATTATTCTTTTTTATTTTTTTTTTTTTAATTTCTTTTTTTATTTTATTTTATTTTATATTTTTTCTTTTCTGTATATATTCTGTTTTAATAATATATATATATATGAGTAACATCACTAATCAATATTAGATATCGTATATTGTTTTTACTATTTGTATGGTGGAGTATATATTATATATTAATAATTTTTTTTAATTATATTATATATTTTTAATATATATACATATATACCCGATATTTATTTATATATTAATCTATTATTATATATTATTATTATATTTTATTTTACATGTATTTATATATATAGTATATATATTATTAATTATACTTATTTCAGGCTCAGTTACGTCGAGTGTAGGTATATATAGGCAGGTATATATAAGGTGGTAGTGATGTTGGGCGTTTATATGAGGTAGATACTTGTGACCTTATCATATTTTATTCACTTATTATATTAATCAAATTTACATTATATTAATATCTATTTGAGTGAGAGTATAGGCGTATATATATGATTTTATGAATACATTGATGTCAACAGGAGCTTAATTCTTTTTCGAATTTATATTTATTTTGTGATTATAATATATATATCTTTAGTTTATAGGTATTAATTATTTATATTATATTTATTTATAGTTCAAGGTTGTTGATATACCTGTACTCATTATTCTTATTATATAAGTAGTAAGTTCTTCATATTACTTACAGGTAGCTACAAGAGTGGATATATACTGACACTATCAATCTCCTTATATATATATAATTAGCTCTTTATTCGTTAAATCATATATAGTATTGACGTACTGATTCAGATTATAGTTAATAATATATACGTATTTATATATTATTAACCAATATAAACCAATATAGGTTACCCCATATTATAATATAATAAATATAGTATATGATATTGGTTTATATTTTACCTGATAAATAAAATATTCAATTATATATATATCTATATTAGATATATCTAAATAATGTAATTTACACCACTATATGTATCAACATATATATAAAATTAAATAATCATATATATGTTTATTTACTTATTAAAATTTATAATATATATTATATATACTATGCATAAATTATTTTATAATATATATATATACATATCAAAATTCACAATAATATATAAATATATATTATATAATAAATATTATATATAATATTATATATTAAATATATAATAGAATAGTAGTATAAATCATAAATAAAAATCAAGTGATATATATATATATATTTAATATATAAATATATATATATATATAATATAACGTATATATATAGTATAATAATATAATCACTAATTTAAAAGATGTATAAATAATAATATATATAATATATTATATATATATATATATTAATATATTATATTAATAATATTATATATATAATAAAATATATATAATATATATAAATATATATATAATAATTATATATATATATATATATAAATAATATAATATATACGTATTTAACATTACTTATACATATATATATATATATATATAATATTACTATATATATATATAATATATATATATAATATAATAATATAATATATATATATAATATATGTAATACACACATATTATATATGCAGTAAATTGGCACTTAATCGTGCTTTTATTTTGTGATTATATTTTCAAAAAGTCCACCTAAGTGGGTTTGAACCACTTACCCTTTAAGGATGTTAAGCCAGGCGAGTTACCAATACACTTAACCACGATGAGAGACTAAAGGAAAATCTGGCAGGTTTTTACTATGAAAGCTTTGCTTCCCAAGAGGAGTGAAGGCATGTCGTTGACATCTAACCTCCAGACAGATCTTCCGGTTCACCACTTCGGGTTCAGAGGCAAACACTTGGGTAAACATTTTAATCGGGAGCTAAATAGGTATGGAATAAATTGGCACTAAAATCGTGCTTTTATTTGTATTTTTCAGAAAAGTCCCTAAGTTGTATTGAACCGCTTATCCTTTTAGGAATGCATTACAGCCATAGAGATACGAACGCCTTAACCACGATGAGCTAAAAAGGAACTCTGCTAGGTTTCCACTGAAAGCTTTGTCTTCCCACAAAAGGAGGGAACGGCATATCTTTGACACTCAAATAACTCCAAGTACAGATCTCTACAGCTCACAACAAACTCAGGTCAGCAGGTAGGACATTTGGTGCAACATTTTCACACCCGGGAGCTAGAATCACACTAAAAAAGCATAAAAAAACATACGACCAGGGAAAAAAAAAAACCCCACCCCCATTTGGGGGCTAAACACATCGTCGCTTATTATTTTGTATTTTTCAAAGTCCCATCAAAGTTTGGGTTTGCACCCTTACACCTTTAGGAATGTTACAAGAGCGTATACATATTTATAACAAAAGGGTCTAAGGTTACCCACAGAACCCACTTTGCGAGACTAACACTTTAATAAATACAATATAAAAGCACGTATATAATGAGAAAATGTCTGTATACTTATTTAGCTCCCGGTTAAAATTTACCCAAGTGTTTACCTCTGACCCGAGTTGGTGTATGCGAGTGATCTGTCTTTGGCGGTATTAGATGTTCAAATCGATCTATGCTTACACAGCTTCTTAGGAAATTACATAAAGCTTATTATCACAGTATGGAACCTGCCATAGATTATCTTTTTAGGCTCATTCGATGTTATAGGTCGTAACGACTCTTGGCTTAACATTATAAAGGAGTAAGGGTTCAATACAAACTTATAGTGACTTTTAGAAATAAGTATATTATTATAATATATTATTATTATTAATATATATTATATTAAAATTAATTATCTATATATATAATATTAATATATATTTATATTATATAATTATATATTTATATATAAAACTTATATATATAATATATTATATATAAAATTATTATAAATAATAATATTATTATATTAAAGTATTAAATTAATTTTATGTATATTATTATATATTATATTTATATATATTTATATAAGTAATCTATTATCATTATATATATTATCTATCAAAACCATTTTTCATTTAATCTCCCTCTCTCCTCTCTCTCACTTCTTTATAATCTCTCTCTCTCTCACGTTTTTTATCATCTTCTCATATCCTTCTCTCTTACGTTTTTTAATCTCTCCCTAAAACTTTAACATCTCTCTCTCAACACACAGAGACTCTCTCCTTCTCCTTTCATCCTCTACAGCTTTCTCTCTCATTCTCTCTCACTCTCTCTCCTCATTCTCATTCTGTCCGTTCTCTCTCTTCGAAATCAGAATCATTATTAATTTTGTAGAGTGGTAACCAGAAAAAAATTAATCTTCAGTCATATCTCTCTTCACTGAGATGGGGGATATTTAAGAACCCGAGAATTCTATATGTCAGGTAGTAATGATTATTTAAGATTAAAAACCTTTATTTTATCAATTTCCCTCTTAACCAGTTAACAAATTCCTAAAATTTTTTTGGCTTGAGAGATATCTGTCTTATGGAATCCCACCTAATAAAAATTACTTAAAATTTTTTATCGTTGTGTATTTGTCACTACATCGACTCGAAACTTAATAATCGTCGAAAAGTTTAATTATAATACAATTGTAACTACACGTTTTAAACTTGTTACAATATCTCATAACGTACATAATATTCAGGCATTCTTTATATTTGGTAAATAGGAAAAAATACTCAACAATAATTTACTTATGATATATACATATATAATAAATATATATATAATATTATATTAATATATATATATATTATATAATTATATCATATATATTAATATATATATATTATAATAATTATATATAGTATAATACTATATATTATACTATATTTTCAAAAGTCACTAAGTGGTGTTTTGAACCTTACACTTTAGACTGTTAAGCCAAGAGAGCAGTTAAGCACCTTATCCACGATGAAGCTAAAACGGAAATCTGGCAGGTTCCACTGAGAAAAGCTTTTGCTAATACCCAAGAAGGATGAAGGCATGTCAGTTGACATCGATAACCTCCAGACAGATCACACCTTATATTTATATTACCATATTCCGCTCAACTACTACGGTCAGAGGATAACTACTTGGAGTAAAATTTTAACCGGGAGCTAAAAAAGTATACAGACATTTTGGCACCTTAAATCTCGTAGCTTTTATTTGTAATTTTATTCAAAAGTCCCAAAGTGGGTTTGAAACCCTTACCCTTTAGGATGATAAGCCGTAACGCTCTTTGCTTAACATCCTAAAGGGTTAAGGGGTTCAAACCCACTGAGGGACTTTTGAAAAATACAAATACAAAAGCACGATTTAAGTGACAAATGTCTGTATACCTATTTTGCTCCCGGTTAAAATTTACCCAAGTGTTACCTATATATTACTATTCTACACCGAGTGTGAGCGAGGAGATCTGTCTGGAGGCTAGATGTCAAACCAGCATGCTCTTCCCTCACTATTTTTTGGGAAAGCCAAAGCTTTCGTGGAACCTAGCAGATTTCCATTATATAGCTCAATCGTGGTTAGTTCGGTAACGCTCTTGGTCTTATCATCCTAAAGGGATAAAGTAGGTTCATCAACCAAAACTTAGGGACTTTTGAAACCAGATACAATATAAATAGCACGTTTAAGCGCAAAATGCATCCTGTATAACCCATTTAGCTCCCAGTGTAAAATATTACCCAAGAGGTGTTGCGTTGGACCCGAGTGTGAACGGGAAGATCTGTGCTTGGAGGTTTAGTATGTCAAGCGACATGCCTGTTCACTTCCCTTATGGGTAGAGGGGAAGGAAAGAGCTTTCAGTGAAGACCTGCCAGATTTCCTTTTATGAATTCTAATGTACGGGTAAGGAGTAAACGCTCTTGGCTTAACATCCTATAAAGGGTAAGTGTTCAAACGCTGCACTTACAAGGTGACTTTTTGAAAATTACAAATAAAGCGCACGATTTTAAGTGCAAAATATTCTGTATATATTATTAAATAATATATTATGAGAAAATCATTTATATATAAAAATTAAAAAATTTAAAGGTATATTATATAATAAGTATATATATATATTATATAGTATATATATATATATATATATAATATATATATATTTTTATATATATATATATATTATAATTTATATATATATATAAATACCCCTATATATATTATATATATATATATATTAATATAAAATAGTATTAATATAAAAATATATATTAGTGTAGCTATATAATAATAATATAAATAGATATATATATACTGTATATATAATATATATTATATATAGTATCACAATTATATATATAATATAATATATTAATTATATTATAAATATTATTAATATTGAAGTGCACTAATATTATTATTTATATAATACTATATATAAATATATTTATAATATATATAGTATAATATATAAATATAATATCATATAATATTATATTATTATATTAGTATTTATGCTATAATATATATATATCAGTATATAGAAAATATAGTATAATATATATATAGTAATAATAATAGTATAATATAAATGTAGATCATTTTAAATATGTATAACTAATTATAGTGTATAAAATATATATAACATAATATATATAAATAGTATATATATATATTATTTATATCATATTATAGCATATAATTATTAATTAAACATATTATAGATATAATAAAATATATATATACAGTTTTCCTAATAATATATATAATAATAGTTATTATTTATTTATAAGCTATAGATATGTATAGTTATATACTGATAGTATATACTACTATTGTATGATATATGAGATATTCTATATAATTTACCTGTCCTATATCATATATATATAATATATATTAGTATATATATCACTATTATATATTATTATATTATATATTAAATATAATAAATAATAATATATATAGATAAATTATATATAATATTAATTATATAATATAATATATATAATTTATATATATATAATATATTAACTATTATTAATATATATTATATAAATATATATATTTATATACTAAATATATATTATAATATATATTAT
>JABUQX010089398.1:37500-43289 GCA_015478945.1 Trachelipus rathkii | reverse complement strand
TAACAAAAATAAAAATAAATTTCATAATAAACGTAAACAAGATAGCTATAAATGTGTAGACAAATATACAAAATAATTACTGAATAGAATGTACATAAAATAATCACATCTAAAAATAATCAGCCAAATAAGTTATAACCTTACACTAAATTATAACATAATATATATTATCTATATATATATATAATATTATATAAATATATATATATACATATAATATATATAGCTATATATATTATATATATATTATAATATATAATATATATGATATATATATACTATATATATATATATAAAATATATATAATAATATATAATATATATATATTATATATATATATATATATTATATATATATATATAATATATAATTAATATATATATTAATATATATAATATATAATATTATATATATATATTATATATTAAAAATATATATATAATATTATAATATATTATATATATAATACTATATATATATATAATATTATATATATATATAATATATATATATATATATATATATATATATATATAATATATATTATATATTATACCACCACCCACGGGCAGAGCCCTATTCAGGGAGGGTTGTTGCCACACCAAAGTTTCATCCGCTAGCGCAAATTACGCAGGCTTAGAACAGACGCAGGCTTTAAAGTGACGGGAGATTAAATTCAGCAGGGAACACAGAAGATGGAAGAGGAATTCCACAGAACAGAGGTGGCAGGAAAGAAGGAAGCACAGCCGGCGAACTAGCCTGGAGTTACCAAGATCCACACAAAACTCATGCGCAGAAACATCACATCTTGTGCTACGAGGGCGTCGTAAAGCTGGTGGTACGCGAGTGGTAAGTTCCCTGGAGCACCTGCCGCTACTGTACCTATAGAAAAAGAGATAGTTAAAGCACCAACATCGCGCCGCAAAGATAGAGGGGTCAAGTGAACTGGAAAAGTACAGGACAGTTTATAATCCTTTTGGCTTTTGACCTCGACCCTGTCCAAAAGCTGGGGGTGAAACCAGAGCCCCCCCCCCCAGATATGAGAACAGTACTCCATACAAGGGCTGATGAGACCCTTGTATAGCTGGAGTAACTGAGAAGAAAAAAAAAGTCTCGCAGTCTAAACCGAACTCCCAGTTTCCTTTGAGGCCGCCCTAGCAACCGTTGTGAATGTGAGGTTTCCAAGACATTTTTTTGTTTATGTTAGGCCAAGGAGTTTATATTTTCAACAGGAGAGACGAGAGAACCGTCGAAAGGGATAGGAAAGTTTAGTAGAAGGGTTTAGAGAGGGAGATTTGTAGAGGTTGAGTTTTTAAAGACTGAATTTCACAAGGTTGAGACTACCCCAATCGGAAATTCTATCCAGATCAGCAGAGTAGTAAAATCGGAAAGATTAAGACGAGAGGCAATTCTAGAAGGTAAAAGAAGGAGCAGAATTCGAAATGAGTATGAAGTGAATGGTCGGCTCGAGTCTCGGCAGTATTGACTGGATAGAGTTTAGATGGCAGGTGAAAGATCATTAATGAAAAGTAGGAATAAAGTAGGAAATAAGACCGAACCCTGAGGAACCCCACTATTGACAGAAAAAGAAAGAAAGTCGCTCCATCACAACAGCCGATATTGAGCGATTTGAAAGAAAAGTAGACATAAGTAAGCAAAGAGAAGGAGGAAACCAAAGGAGGGGAGCTTGGAGAGCAGTGAGCATGCTATACCCGGTCCAAATGCTTTAGATATATCAAGCGGCCACCCACGCAAGTCTCCCCGTTGTTCCTAAGAGCGGAAAAACCATAAATCGGTTAAATAGGAAAGAATATCATATATATATAATAATATATATATAATATATATATATAGATATATATATAATAGATATATAATAATATATATATATATATAAATATATATATATATATATATATATATATATATAATATAAGGGAAATCGACTATATATATATATATATATATATATATATATATATATATATATATATATATATATATATATATATATATATATATTTAATAAAATACCTCCTTTTCCCGTTTGGGTGAGTTGTGCAAACATAAAACCAGAAAACAGAAAAGTAGTATATCATGACATAAACGAAAAAGAGAAAACCATCCCCTTACCTTTAAGGAGAACTCGTAGGAAAACAGAAAAAAATCAATCTGGCTTCACGCAGACTGTGGACGGACTCTCACTGTGGTATCTCGTCAATGGTAGCGTTCAACCCTGGACCCAGGGGTCACACAACTATAACCACCTCATAAAACTTCACCATTCACCTTTCTTCTCAACTCTGCCAAACTCACATTCCTTTACTGACTTGATCCACTTCCAGCCGGTCGATTTCCAGCACACTCTCCGCTATACATCCGCTTAACCAACCGACTATCATCTATCCTTTTCATATGACCAAACCATCTCAATGTACTCTCGTTTATTCTTACTTACATACGCCTTTTTTCACACCACAGAACTCCCTAATTCGTTCATTCCTCATTTTATCAATTCTTTTCACACCTAAACTCATTGTACCTAAGATCTATACCTCTTGTTCCATACCATAGTTTCACTACTATATATTAACACAGGTGACAATATACCCTCATGCAAAACAATGGCGGATTAGACTTATCCTTTTACATCCAAGAATTTTATTGCACCAGTCACATTCCTACAACACACTCCATCATCCGTTCTTTTCATCCAACATATATCCTAAATATTTATACTGATACTCGTTCCAATCGCTCACCATCTAACATGACTACACCGTGGACTTTATTCACTCTCTATTATAACCTTACTCTCATCTACATTTACTTTCAAACCCCTCTGCCAATCCTCTTAAACTCTCCTCCGATTCGTCACGCAAAACTAAATCATCCGCGTACAATAAGCAGGGCACCCTCCACTCTCTTCCATTCTCCATCATTCTAACACCTTCCAGTGCCACCCCTACCTCTAATTCTTTCATAACCCCATCCATATACAAATTAAATAATCAAGGAGACATAAAACATTCCTACCTCACTCTGCAATTAATATTAAACCAATCACTTTCAACTCTATTTGTTCTTGCACACTTTTCACTATCGTCATACATGCACAATTTTGATTCCATTCCGAAGCCTACCATCAACACCATATATCACTAACACCTGCCACAGAGTTTCCCTATTAAACCTGTCATACGCCTGTTGCAAAGACTTCCATAAAGCCTAAATATAAATTATTATTCTCTCTCATTTTCTCAATCATTTGTTTCAATGTAAAAATTTGATCTAAACATCCTCTACCACTTCTAAATGCACCTCGTTCTTCGTCAATCAGTCCCTCGACGTACTCTTTCAACCAAAATACCAGCATATATTTCCCCACATCACTCAATAATTCCCCTATAGTTCTTACAGTTCACTTTATAAACCTTACCCTTATATAAGACCTTAAGGGTAATAACAATTATTATAATTATATTATATTAAATATATAATATATATATATATATATATTATATATATATATATAATATATATATATATATATAATATAAATATATATATATATATATATATATAATATATATATATATATTATATATATAAATACGATATATATATATATATAGGGTTCGGTGTGAAAAAAACGGTTTGTTTTTTAATTTGGTTTTTTTTTGCAAAAAAAACGGTGTTTTTTTAAAAAATGTTTTTTTTTTTTTTTTTTTAAAATTACCTCTTTTTATGTATATTAAAGATGTTTTAAATTATACAGTATTACCAATACCCCTTCTAGGCCTAAATATTAATTTAACTCTTGTTATATATATACAGTATATATATATATATATATATATATATATATATATATATATATATATATAATATATATATATTATATATAATATATATATATATATATATAATATATATATATATATATATAATATATATATATATATATATATATATATATATATCTATATATATTATAATATATATATAATAATATATATAATATATATATAAATATATATATATAATATAAATATATATATATATATAATATATATATATATGATCACAAAAAAGGAGGGTATAACAGGTGGTTTTGGGTGTCGGAGAAAATGAGAATGGTAGGAAGGTGATTGAATTTCTGTGAGAAGAGAGGTTATGTGTTTTAAGTAAACTTTCTTTAAACACAAGAGTATTCATAACTATACTAGAGTTGGTGTAGGTAGAGATGGTATCGAAGGAAAAGTATGATTGATTTTGTGTTGGTGTGAAGAAGGAGATGGTTGAAGTAAAATAGTTGGATGTTAAAATCAGGGAAGGGTTTAGAAATGGGAATTATTGGATCCATTTTGTTGTTTTATGTAAAATTAAGTTAGTGTGACTTGAGAGGAGAGGGAAGGTGATAACGGAAGCGAAGAGGGTAAATTAAGATGAAAGAAGTTAGTGAAAAGGTAATAAGGATAATTATGTAAGAACGCTCGCAAGTAAATCAGTTGAATGTGAACAAGCTGAAACTAAATAAATCTGGAAGCAATTGTTAGCATTGCAAAAGAAGTATGTGGGTGTTGCTAAAGTAGGAAATAAGAATGCTAACAGTGACGGATGGTGAAATGAAGAGGTGATGCAAGCGGTTTAAAGTAAAAAAGAAGCGTGGTTGAATGTGTTACTAAAGCAAATGATGTGGTTGAAGTTTCAAAAAAGATGCTTGGAATTATATAGGAGGAAAAAAAAATGCTAAAATATGCATACGTAAGAGAAAAAAAGAGGTAATGAACAGTTTGGAAGGAGGCTGAATGGGGACTTACAAGGGAATAGGAAGCTCTTCTGGAAGAAAGCGCGAAAGGTTAAAAATGAAATTAGAATAAGGGGAACCTGCTCAGAATAATGAATAGGGATGGTTTTTTTGTAACTGATGAAATGGATTTGAGGGGAGTGTGGAAAGAAAACTTCGAAAATCTGGTATAATATTGCAGTAATGAAGAGTGATAGTGACTGGTGTGTGGTTTGATGTGCAAGAAAGGAATAAGGTATTTGGGGATGAGTTATTAGCAAAAGAAGGGAAATGTGATTAGAGTGAGAGTAGTTGAAGATTAGGTAAAAATCTGCCAGGTATAGATGAAATTACTGGTGAAATGATCAAGAAAGGAGGCAAGTTTTTGATTGATTAGATCTTGAAGTTGTGTAATAAAGCGTTTATGGAGGTATAGTTCCGAGGGATGAAGAGAGAGAGCAGTAATAGTACCCTTATATAAGGGTAAGTTAGATAAAGGGAACTAGAAATTATAGGGGAATTAGTTTATTGATGTGATAGGGATGATAAATGTTGGTATTTTGGTAGAAGAGTGCGCCGAGTGACTGAAGACTGATTGGTGAAGAACCAAGGTGCGTTTAGGAGTGGGTAGAGGATGTGTGGATCAATCTTTCATTGAAGCAAATGATAGAGAAAATGAGGGAGAAGAAGAATAAATTGTATTAAAGTTTTATGGATTTGCAACAGGGGTATGATAGGATTAATAGGAAGCTCTATGGCAGGTGTTAGTGGATATGTAGTGTGGTGGTAAGGTTCTGAAGGAATCAAAAGATATGTATGGACGATTAGTGAGCGTGTGTAGAATAAATGGTGTCAAAGTGATTGGTTTAATATAATAGCGGAGTGAGGCAGGGTTGTGTAATGTCTCCTTGGTTATCAATTTGTATATGGATTGGGTTATGAAAGAATTGAAGGTGGGCGTGACAGGAAATGGTGTTAGAATGATGGAGAATGGAGATG
>JABUQX010089398.1:27500-32500 GCA_015478945.1 Trachelipus rathkii | reverse complement strand
AAAAATAGGGTAACTACAGATACCTTCCCTCTCAAGAAGACTGGAAACGTACTGGCTTCAACAGCGGACGCCCAAATCTCGAGGTAGAAGGAACTATAGCAGGCGAAGCATGAGATATAAGAGAAGGAGAAGGAGAAGAAACAGACACAGAAGAGGAAACCTCACAAGAGGGAACGTCAGGAGGAAAAGGTAAAATATCAGGAGGTAAAGCAAAATCGAGGACAGGAGGTAAAATCGGAGGAGGAAAGGACAAAGAAGGCAGGTGATGAGAAACAGAAGAAGAAGCAGTGGCGGTACTAGAAGGACTAGCAAGAGTAACAGAAGGTGGAACTGTAGTAGTAACCACAACAGTCTCATGTAAGGGAGAGGAAGACACAGGAACAATTCTTGAAGGAAAAGATGGAAACAAGGAGGAAGAGCCAATATCAGAATCATCATCCAAACCATAAGAAGAATCATCAAGGACAAAAGAATTATCTAGCAACCGATTATCGGAAAGATCAGAATCGGAAGAATCAAGGAAAGCAGGTTTAATACGTTCAACCGAAACATTTTCAACACGAGTCCCATTTTGAATTGTGAAAAAATGAGGTCGGCGACGAAGAACAAGATAAGGACCAGTATAAGAAGGTTGTAAAGGAAACGATGAGAGTCATGACGAAGAAATACATGAGTAGCAGAATCTAAATTCTTGGGTAAGTAAACAGCAGTAGATTGGGAACGAGCAGGAGAAGGAAGAAAAGAAGAAACAATAGAACGAAGCTTAGAAAGAAAAGAAGGATAATCCGGAAAAGGAAGGTCAATAGAAGAAGAAGAAAAAAATTCACCAGGAAGACGCAAGGGTGAACCATAGACTAGTTCAGCTGCAGAAGATTTCAAATCTTCCTTAACCGAAGACCGAAGACCAAGCAAAACCAGAGGAAGATTCTCCACCCAATGTTGCGGATTAGGGGAGCAGCGCAAAGCAGCCTTTAATTGGCGATGAAGGCGCTCGACATAAGAATTTCCTTGAGGATGATAAGTACTGGAATGGATATTTTCAATACCAAGGAGAGATAAGAAATCACGCCAAAGATGGGAACGAAATTGTGGGCCATTATCAGTGACAATAGAGGAAGGAACACCAAAACGAGCCACCCAATTAGTAAGAAATGCTGTAGCAATATTTTCCGCAGTAGGAGAAGAAAGAGGAATAACTTCAGGCCAACGAGTATATCTGTCAACCATAGTCAATAAATAAGTACACCCACGCGAAGGCGGAAGAGGGCCGCAAAGATCAAGATGAAGACGATCAAAACGACAAGAGGGTAAAGGAAATGAACCTAAAGGAGGTTTAGTATGTCTATGAACTTTGGTTTTTTGACAAGCAATACATGAACGAGCCCAAAACGAGATGTCAGTATGCATGTTAGGCCAAAAAAAACGAGAGGATAAAAGTTTTTGAGAACCACGAATACCAGGATGAGAAAGAGAATGAAGGGTAAGAAAAACCTGTTTTCGAAAAGCAGAAGGAACAAAAGGACGGACTCTGCCAGTAGAAATGTCACAAATTAAAGGAACAGTAGAATCAGGTAAAGAAAGAGTTTGAAGTTTGATAGAAGTATCAGCAGGAAGAATAAGATCCTCCCCCATTTGAGCAGCCGACATAGCAGAGTAGTCTAATGTAGGCAAAGGCATAATCGCATTTACCTGGATACGAGATAAAGCATCAGCACTAGAGTTATCACGACCAGGAATGTGACGAAGATCAGTAGTAAATTGGGCAATAAAATCCAGATGACGAAATTCACGAGGAGAATAGTGTAAAGAAACAGAAGTAATAGCAGAAGTGAGTGGTTTATGATCCGTGAGAACATAAAACTGACGACCTTCAAGAAAATATCTAAAGTATTTAATTGAAGAATATACAGCAAATAGCTCACGACCAAAAGTACTATAGCGAGTGACAGCAGGAGGAAGTTTCTGAGAATAAAAAGCGAGAGGAAGCCAAGCACCATTTTGCAGTTGCTCTAGTGAAGCTCCTACAGCATAATCACTGGCGTCTACAAATAGGCGAGTTTCAGCACCGTGTTCAGGAAAAACAAGAAGAGTGTTGTTGACCAATAAAGTTTTACTCTGTTCAAAAGCCTCACAAGCAGCATCAGTCCAATTAACCATTGTCGAGCTGCCCCGACGACCTTGAACAAGCAAAGCAGTAACTGGAGCTAATATGGCAGCAGCCTTGGGGAGGAAACGACGATAAAAATTAAGGAGACCTAGGTAAGCACGAAGATCTTTCTGAGTGGTAGGAAGAGGATAATCACGAATAGCAGAAACACGATCAGGTAGTGGAGAAAGACCAGAAGCAGAAATTTTATGGCCAAGAAAATGAAGAGAAGCAGCACCCAAAATGCATTTCTCGAAATTTAAACGAAGACCAGCTTGAGATAAACGAGAGAAAACAGTACGAAGATGAGAAAGATGCTCCTCCGGAGAACGAGAAGCAACTAATAGATCATCAATGTAAGCATATACAAAGGGTAAACCACGTAAAACATGATCTATCAAACGTTGAAAAGTAGCACTGGCATTACGAAGACCAAATGGCATAAAGTTATACATAAAATTGCCAAAAGGAGTTGCAATACAAGTTTTAGGACGATCATCAGGATTAACAGGAATTTGAAGGAAGGCAGATTTTAGGTCAAGAGAAGAAAAAATGGTGCATCCATTTAGAGAAGAAGTAAAATCATGAAGGTGAGGAATAGAATAAGTATCAGCAACAGTTTTAGAATTTAGTAACCTGTAGTCCCCAACAAAACGAAAAGAATCTGGCCCTTTTTTAACAATGTGAAGCGGAGAAGCGTAAGGAGAAGTAGAAGGGGAAACAATACCCTTTTCCAGAAGCATGTCAAATTCAACACGTGCAACGTTTAACATTTCTGGAGAAAGTCTGCGAGCCTTGCAAACAGGAGGACTACCCTTTGTCTCAATGTAATGCCTTACATGGTGAGACGCAGGAGAAAGATTAGAAATAGGCTGGATTAAGTCAGAAAATTCAGAATGCAAAAGAGCGTGAAAAGAAGAATAAGAGGAGGAATCAGGAAGATTGATACCATAAATAGAAGAATCAAAAGGAACAGCATTACAAGAAAGAGAAGTAGTAGTGTCATCAAGTAGACGACTATTGGCCATGTCAATAAGAATATTGAAATGACTTAAAAAATCAGCACCAATGATGTTTTGTGTAACATCGGCCAAGAGAAAAGTCCAACGGAAAGAACGACGCAGTCCAATAGATAAAGTAAGGAGTTGTTCACCATAGACAGCAATGCTAGAACCATTAGCAGCCCGTAAATGCGAAACAACAGGCGGAAGAGAAGAACAAAAACCATGAACATTCAAAATAGAGAAACTACTGCCCGAGTCAATAAGGAAAAACCGTTTAGAATCACCATCAAATATACGTAAAAGCGAACCTGGAAGAACAGCATTAACTTCAGGAATAGAAACAGAAGAAGAAGAATCAACAGAAATAGGAACAGAAGGAGAAACCGTTGTAGTAGCAAGAACCGAAGACGAATAAGAAACAGTAGGAATATGGAGTGAATCAGAATTGGCATTGGAGGAAATGTCCAAGGGAGGAGCGCAATGATCTACGGTCCCCCCGAGGGGAGTTTCCCTGAAGAGGATTTGTAGATTTAAAATTACAGGGAGGAATGCAGTTACGTGCTCTAACACCAAAATGATAATGATAGTAGCATAAAGGAGAACCCTGAGGAGGTTGTGGCAAAGAAGAACGGGAAGGTGAAGGAGAACGAGATCTAGTGCGAGAAGATGCAGATGAAGATTGCTGACACTGACAACGAGAGATAGAAGACATTTGTTGTTGCAAGGAAATAATTTGAACATTCATATTGTTCAACAAGGTAAGAATATTAGTAAGAGGGTCTAAAGATGAATTCTGGAAAGATGGAGGAGAAGAAGTACAAAGAGAAGGAGCAGAGTAAGAGGAAGATAGAGCAGCGCAAGACGAAGATATAGGAGGAAGAGAAGAAGAGTTAGTAGCAAATTGAGAAGGAAAAGTAATAGAAGAAGAAGAAGAAGAAGGCATAATCGCGAGAGTAGAACCCATAGGGGTAAAAGATGGATAAGTTATAGGAGAAGAAAAAGATTGATTGGCACGAATAATAATATCCGCACGTTCGGCTAAATCTTGAAGAGACAAGGCGTCACCATGAGAGAGCAAGGAAGTACTAACAAAGGCAGGAAGACGGTCCAGGAAAAGAGTGCGAAGAAGAGATTGGTTACTATCAGCAAGGGGACCAGAAATAGAGAGCATACGGGTAAGAAGCTGTGAAGGAAGACGATCACCCAACACTTCATGTTTTAACAATTCATGAAAACGGGTAGCATCAGAAGGAGAAAGATGGCGACGCAATAATTCACAAAGAGTAGAATAAGGAGTAAGAGAGGAGCTGATTGAAGGTAAAAGATTAGGAATTGATTTCTGAACTTCATAGGGAATGGAGAGCAGAAAAGCATTAGCCTTATCAAATTCTGTAGGAAGGGAAGCAAGGAAAATGTCAAATTGCTGAATCGTAAAATCAACATCATCTCTCCGAAATTGCGGTGGGGTCAGACGAGGAACACGCGACATAGGCCAGGTAGTCGCCGGCATAGTTGCAGAAAGAGGAGGAGGCGGTGGAGTACTCTGCTGATGTAGGTTTTGTTGATGTTGAGACATCAATAATTGATGATTCAGCGATTGTTGTAACAGATATTGTTGTTGTGGATCATACAAAGGCGGAGGATAAGATAAATTTGGAGATGAAGAGAGGAGAGGGAATATATTCGAAGAAGTAGGAACAGAATCAGATAATATATTAGAGGTAGGAGTAGTAATAGTAGTAGGAGCAGTAACAATAGTAGTAGTAGAAGTAGTAGTAGTAGTGGTAGTAGGAGTAATAACAGTAGTGGTAGACATATTAAAAAATAAAAATAATTATAATTAAATTTAC
>JABUQX010089398.1:17500-22500 GCA_015478945.1 Trachelipus rathkii | reverse complement strand
AATTCGCAAATTCAACGAATCAATCTTGTGGCGATTTTTCCTTCGGACAGAATTTTAGAAACTTCTCTCTCGTAGTTAGGACTCCTTCCACAATACTGAAAAAAAATCAATCTAATTATATTTTCTTACTCCCTCTAATCTCCTCCTAGTCTATTATCTTTAATAAACTCCAGATTTTATTATTACTTTTCTCTTTGGTTAATCCGTCAGCAATTTGGTCTCTGTTGCTTATCCATTCTATGTTCTTAATTATACCATCCTCCAATTTAGATTTGATATTCAACATATCTATTCTTAACATTCTATTTTTAACTCCAGACTCTGACCGAATATTATCACGAAGAGATTTGCAATCAGTTTTAACGATTATCTCTACTTTAAAATCTTCCTCGGTCATCACATTTAATTCTTCCCATAAAAATTTTATATATTCAGCCCATTCTATTGCTTCTACCATACTCATAGTTTCACCAGCTAAAGTGGATCCTACAACTCTCTTTGCTAATTTCGACTTCCACACAATTGTGTTCTTCCTTCCATTACTATCCCTTAATAATACACAGTAACCAATTTGAGTCTTACCTTCATCAATATTTCCAAAAGATGCGTCAGGATAAACTTCTAGAACTAATTTTCCCTTTTTTAATTTCTCTATTACAAACTCAGTTTTTATCCTTTTTGTTTTTTCTACTATTTTATTTATTTCATTCATGTTATGGCCATTCGCACATTGCATATTTCTACCTAGTTTACTTACAGAGAAGCTCAACTCAGGCCGAGTATGCTGTGCTAGCCAATTAAGTTTTCCTAATATAGACCGATAAGACGTCTGTTCTTCCTTACTCAAATTTTCATCCAAATTCTTCCTTTTTCCTATGTCGATTTTCTTTAATTTCTCTTGTATATATTTGTTCTGATCCATTATAATGTCTTCATTTTTTTCGCTTATGTGTATTCCTACATATTGAAAATCTTCTCTCATTATACTCCCAACCTTTAATCTTTGATTAATTTTTCCAATTATTTTTTCATGGAAACTTTCTTCACCTCCATAAATCATGTCATCAACATGAATTCCCATTATTCCTATCAATTTACCTTTTTCCTTCCAGGAAAAAATTGTTTTTTCTACTTTACTTTTCTCACCTCCTGTTTCTTTTATTATTTCACTCATACTGTCATACCAACTTCTTGCAGCATCATTTAAACCGTATACTGCCTTCCGGAGTTTCCAAATTTTTTCTGTCTTTGCTTCATCCGGTGGTACTAAATAGACATCCCTTTTAAAGTGTTTCCCTTGAAGATATGCTGTTTTAACATCTAAAGTATTTATTCTCCAATCATTCATTTTTATTATAGTCAATAAAACTTTTAAACCTTCAGGTGATAAAGTAGGAGATTCACAAGCCACATTGTCTTTGTCGATTTTTTCCATGAATCCCTTCGCAACTAGACGGGCTTTACAATATATCCCTCCTTCTTTTTCTTTTTGACTTATTATCCATCTTGTTCTCACAGGTCTCATGTTTTTATTCAAATCTACCTCTTCATAAACTTCATTTTCCTTCCAGCTTAAAAGTTCATTTTTTTTGGCATTTTTTACTCTTTCGCCATTTTTCCAGTCTTCCATTTCTCCTAAATATATTTCTTCATCATCCATTATGGCTATTTCTTCCTCATTCTCTATTATATTTTGCTTTATGTTTTCTCTAGTTTTTTCTTTCACATCGTAATCTTTTAGGTTTATCCATTCTTTTTCCTCATTGTCTTCTCCTATAATATTATAAGAATATTTATATTTACCTCCTTTTTTTCCTCCTCTACTCACGATTTTTATATTTTTCCACCTTTCTTCATCCGGTTCTTTAACCATATATTCTCCTCCTATCTTTAGCTTGGATATATTTAAACTTTTGTCTTGGTCATTCTCCTCCTCTTCTTCCTCCTCCTCCTCACTATCTTCACTACTATTTTCCTCTTCTTCACTAGATGAGTTCTCCTCACTCTCATCAACTTCATCTTCCTCATGATTACTCTTTTGTATTCTTGTTATATGCACTTTGTTAATTTCTTTCATGTTACCTCCATGTCTCACCCACACGGTTTTTCCTTCTCTCCCCACCACTTTTGCGGGTCCTCTCCATCTGTTTTCATTCTTCTTCTTATAGAAAACTTTGTCTCCTAAAGCTGCCTCCTCAAGTTTATGATGTCTGACATTGTGTTTTAAAGCTCTCTTTATCCTATTCTTACAATCTACACTTTGTATTATTTCTTGTATTTTTTCTTGAATTTTCATAATCTCATTTAACTTGATTCCTTCCCAATTTTCTTCCAATTGAGCCGGAGTGTACTCTTCTTCTTCTTTCATTGTTGTATTATATATTCCGAACACTTTCTGTCTGGGAGAAAAACCACCAGTTGAAATTATCCCATTCCTCGCATTTACTATCCAATAGAGAGCCCATTTCTTTCCTCCAGTTTTTTCTTCTTTTACTTTTCTTAGGCTTTCTTTTAGAATTCCTACCATTCTCTCACATTTGCCATTGCTCCACGGACTTTCGCCTGCAGTGCTTAAAAGTTCTATACCAAAACTATCTGTAAATTCTGTAAATTCCTTATTCTGGAATTCCCTTCCACCATCAGTTATTATTTTCTCTGGTGTACCGAAAATTCCTATCCAACTTTCCATTACAATTTCTATCATTTCCTCAGGTCTTTTACTTTTTATCCATTTTGCTTGACAGAATCTCGTATTCCAATCTATTAATACAAGAAATTTATCGCCGTCTATTTCACCAATATCTAATGCTAAGAGTTCATTGAACTTCTTAGCTAAAGGCAAACCTACTACAGGTTTACTAGGAGTTTTTTTAAATCTCTTACAAATATCACAATTGTCACATAGGTTTTTTAATATTTGAAATTTTTCCTTTTTATTGATCTCAAAATTTGGATTGTTTTTTGCATACTGATTAATCAATTCTTTAAGTTTCTCAAAACTACAATGTCCGAATTGAAGGTGAAGTTTCCTACAATTCTTTTCCCATTTCTGATCATCTTCTAACCATCTCTCTTCCTTTATATTTAACCAAACACTTTTTCCTTCTTGTCTAGTTCTCAACTTTATTCTCAAATGACCTTTCTCATCTTTCACAAAAGGAATCTTTTTTCCTTTCAACAAGTTCATTGCATTCTAAGATCATTTCTTTAAAATTAATTTTCGACTGGAGTTTTTCGAGTACTTTAGTTCCAATAAGCAGAGGAATATTACCTTCAAGAATCTCTGTTTCTATATAAACCTTTCTATCCCCAAGGAGGATTGGGATATTCATTTTGCTTTTACTCTCAAATTTTTCATTACCAAAGAAATAGTTCTTGCATATTTTTTTTTCTGTTCGGTACATTTCTTCTAATTCTTCCTCGCTCATTGAACTCATTATATACCCTAGTCACAACTCGCCAACAACAGTATTAGGGCATCCTGTATCTATGATACCCCAAACATCTTTTTCATTTCTTTCATAGTTGTCAATATGGAGTTCTCCTAATAGAACTATTTCTCCCTTGTTATCTTCCACGTTTTTTCCACCGAATCTTGAACAGTGGTATCTTAGATGACCCTTTTTTCCACAGGTTCCACAAAACCTGTCTTTGAATCTACAGACCGATTCACCATGGCCTTCTCCGCGACAACTTTTGCAAATTAATTTTTCCTTTTTTTCAGGGCATTGATACTTCATATGTCCTTCTTTGTTACAGTTAAAGCATTTTATATCCTTTTTCTTTTCACCTTCACTTAGCCAAATTCTTTCACTTTTTCCTTGACCTCCTTTAACGCTATCTCCCATAATATCCATCAATACTTCACTCACTCTCTTGTATTTCATTTCGCCATCTAGACTACTCATCACGATTTTTTCATCTTGTTCTTCTAACCTACTCCTCACAAATAACAAACCTCCAGTTTGCTCCTCATCCATTTCCTTCATTCCTGATGCAATACTTTTCCTCAAGGTTGCATCAAATCTACTTACATAATCTACCATGCTTTCTTCTTTTCCTCTCATAATTCTGAAGAGATCATTCATGTTTCTGATCTTTGTTCTTTTTTCATCTATACCATATTTTTTGTCTAAAATTTTGATAATTTCCTTCCATCCTTCACCTGTTGCGATATCCTCTCTTTTTATGTCTTTCACCAACTGCCAAGGTTCTCCTGACAAAGCATTCCGAATGTTGATCCCTGGAAATCTAACTATGTCTTTCATACTCCACACCCAATCTTCTACTTTTCCTTTCCATTCGGCATATTCTTCTTTTTCTCCTTTGAATTTGGGGCAATTTTCTCCTCTTTCTACTGTTTCGCGGGTTTTCTCCTCTTTATCTTTCTTATTTCCTCCCATGATCGGTAACTAGGGTGTGATTTTCTTCAATAGAAGTGATGTAAATACGAAAATGAATTGAAATTGACAAAACCTTCTAATAATACAAATAACTTTGAAACAAAGAAACTTACTTTGAGATAATACGGAGTACTGCATTCATTTTGCCGATTATAAAACCATTATCGAAGTGATCAATACTAACATCTATACAAAATTCTTTTAAATAAATTACAAAATCATTAGATCGGTGAAGGGCCCTAAAACCGATCTTCCTTTTAAGATATAAAAAAGAATTATAAAAAAATTATTAACTATCGTTAAACCATAATAACGCAAAGTCAATAATTTAAAAAGTATTTTTCCTCTTTTTTCACTTTGATATTCCTTTATCGTCCAATAACTAATTTGTACACATTTTATATTTTCTTATATCTACAGTTTATCATGTTTTGTATTACTAAAAAGTTCATCTGAGATCAATTCATTTTTTAATATTATTCACTGAAAAAAACAAAAAAAATATAATATATAATTAAATTAGAACTAATAAAATTAATTCGCAAATTCAACGAATCAATCTTGTGGCGATTTTTCCTTCGGACAGAATTTTAGAAA
>JABUQX010089398.1:7500-12500 GCA_015478945.1 Trachelipus rathkii | reverse complement strand
GGTTTTGCTATTGGAGGCGCATGGTTGTGGCCCCACCTGGGCCAATGGATGAACCCTTACACATTGACCATTTACCATAGTGAGGGTCCGTCGCGCGTTCCCATGAAAGCTCTAGTGTGTGGATTTTCTTCTGTTGACGAGTTTCTCACTAATTAATGGTTACCAGAGGGGGCGGTAAAGGCTGGGCTTTTCCTTTTCGACATTGTCATATTCTCCACTGCTCTCTTCCCGATGCTTGTTAGCGCAACCTTACTCCCAATCTTGAAAAAAAGTTAGAAAGAAAGAAAGAAAGAAAGGAATATATATATATATATATATATATATATATATATACTATATATATAATATATATATATATATATATATATTATTATTAATATAATTTATATTATATATTATATATATATATATATAATATATATATATTATATATATATATATATAATATATATATATATTAGTGATGCGGGTAACATCCGCATCCGTCATCGGCAAAATCGGCCATAGTTTTTTTCAATCGTCATCGGCAATTTTTGCCGATTAATTGAACAAATATTAAAGAATTTTGGATAAATATTAAAACTCAATAATATATATACGATATATATATATATATATATAATATATATATATTATTATATTATTATATATATATATATATATATAATATATATATATATATATAATTATATATATATAATATATATATATATATATATATATATATATTATATATATGATATATATATATATATATATATTATATATTTATATCCCTGTGTGTGGGGGAGAAAAGAATTGCCCACATTGTATGTCCTGCGTGTCGTAGGAGCCGACTAAGGGACGGTGATAGTTGGGTGGCTGCCCACTACCACTTATCTCTTGACAGGAATGCTAATGCAGCGCCTCGGAGAAGGTTCGTGATCGCCGCTAAACGACCTTCTATCTTCGGCAAAACTGTATGAATCGGTATGAGCGTACCATGGAATGTCAGCAGGAATAAATGTTGAGGGAGAGAGGAGAGAGGTGATGGGATTGTATTTTAGAAAGCGGCAAATTTGATTTGCTCGCTGGGACTGAAACAAAGATGAAAGCGAAATGAAGGAAATTGAGGGTGGTGGTCGATGAAATGTGTGCTGCTGCTGGTGTGGAAAATTGAATGCAGAGCAGGAAGAGAAAGGAGTTGCAATTTGATTGATGACCTGTGGTACGAAGCTATGGTAGGAACTTGAGTGTGTGAGTCCTAGTAATTCTAATGGTTTTAAATTTAAGTTTGAAAAAGGTCAAGGTATGTGTGGTTGTGACGTATGGTCCATCTGAGGGAAACGTTGGAAGAGAGTACGATTTTTTTGGAATAATCTGAATGATGTTCTGATTGGGGTGAGTAGGAGCTTCAGATTGATAGTTTTGGGACCTGAATGGTTGGATAGGTGATCAAAAAAGGGATGGTATAACAGTGTGGTTTTGCGGGGGTGTTGGAAGAAAATGAGAATGGTATGAAGGTGATTGATTTCTGTGAAGAGAGAGGTATGTGTGTAAGTAATACTTTCTTTAAACACAAGAGTATCCATAAGTATACTAGAGTTGGTGTAGGTAGAGATGGTATCGAAGTGAAAGTATGATTGATTTAGTGTTGGTGAAGAAGGAGATGTTGAAGTATGTGTTGGATATTAAATCAGTTAGGGGTTTAGGAATGGGATTATCGGATCATTATGTTGTTCTATGTAAAATTAAGTTAGTTGGGGCTTGGATGGAAAGGAAGGTGATACGAAAGGAAGTAGGTAAAATTAAGAGTGAGAAGTAAAAGAAAGCAAGACAATAAGGTTAAGTATGTAAGAGCGCTCGCTAGTAAAACGCTTTGAATGTTGAACTAGTTGATACTGAACAAATCTGGGGGCAAATGAAGGAAGCAATTGTTAGTAGTGCAAAGGAAGTATGTGGATGTGCTAAAGTAGGAAGTAAGAATGTTAACAGTGAATGGTGGAATGAAGAGGTGATGAAAGCGGTTAAAGGTAAAAAAGAAGCGTGGTTGAATGCTACTAAAAGCAAATGAGGAATACTAAAAAGAAAGATGTTTTAGAAGTATATAAGGAGAAAAAATAGTACTAAAAGTTATATACGTAGGAGGAAAAAAAAGGGTAAATGAACAGTTTGGAAGGAGGCATGAATGGGGACTTACAAGGAATAGGAAGCTCTTCTGGAAGAAGCGCGAAAGGTGTTAAGAATGAGAATAAGCGGAATCTGCTTAGAATAAGGAATAGGGATGGTGCTTTTGCTAACTGATGAAATGGGTGTGAGAAGGAGTGTGGAAAGAACACTTCTGAAAATTTGCACAATATTAAACAGTAATCGAAGACGGTGATAGTGATGAATGATTGTGGGTTTGATGGTGCAAGAAGGAATAGGTATTTTGGGGATGAGGTTATTAGTAAGGAGGAGGTAATGGGTAGAGTGAAAAAGTTGAAGAATGGTAAATCTGCAGGTCTAGATGAAATTATTACTGGTGAAATCATCAAGAACGGAGGCGAGATGGCTGATTGATTTGCGATTTGGAAGTTTGTGTAAATAAAAGCGTTTATTAGAGGGGTATAGTCCAAGGGATTGGAGGAGAGCGGTAATAGTACCCTTATATAAGGGTAAGGGAGATAAGGGGAACTGTAGAAATTATAGGGGAATAAGTTTATTGAGTGTTGTAGGGAAGGTATATGCTGCGTATTTGCGTCGAAAGAGTGCGCTCGAGTGACTGAAGGACTGATTGGTGAAGAACAAGGTGCCGCTTTAGGCAGTCGCCGTAGGGATGTGTGATCAAATTCTTTTACATTGAAAACCAAAAATGATTTGAGAAAATGGGAGAAGAATGAATAAATTGTATTAGGTTTTATGGATTTGCAACAGGCGTATGATAGAGTTAATAGGGAAGGTTTATGGCAGGTGTTAGTGGTAGGCTTCTGAATGGAGTCAAAAGTGTGTATGACGATAGTGAAGCGTGTTTAAGAATAAATGGTGTCAATGGTGATGGGTTAAGATTAACAGCGGAGTAAGACAGGTTGTGTTTGTCTCTATGGCTTATTCAATTTGTATATGTGATGGGGTTTATGAAAGAATTCGAGGGTGGGATGGCAGGAAATGGTGTTAGAATGGTGGAGAATGGAGATGAGGTGGAGGGTGCCCTACCTATTATATGCGGATGATTTTGTTCTGCTGTGGCGAATCTGAGAGAGTTTGAAGAGAATGGTGAGTAGAAGCAGATTTGGCCAGGGTGTGTTTAAGTAACGTGGATTAAGAGTAAGGTTATGTTGTTGAGTGAGGACACTCACTCAGTGTGAATTATTTAGATAGTGAGCAGCTGGAACAAGGTCTGAGTTTAAATATTTAGGGTATATGTTGGATGAGAAGGAACGGACGATGCAGAGTGTAGGAAAGTTGTGAATGGCAGGAAGGTGGCTGGTGCAATTAAATCGTTGGTGAATGTAAAGGGACTAAGTCTTTGAGTGTGCTAGGGTTTTACATGAGGGTATGTTGTTACCTGTGTTATTGTATAGTAGTGAGACTATGGTCTGGAATAAGAAGTATAGATCTAAAGTTCAATGTGTTCAGATGGACAATCTTAGGGGTGTGCTAGGTGTGAGAAGAATTGATAAAGAGAGGAATAAACGTATTAGAGAGTGGTGTGGTGTGAAGAAAGGGGTAAATGAGAGAATAAATGAAAGTATGTTGAGATGGTTTGGTCATATGGAAAGGATGAGGGTTCTTTCCTTGGCCCAGGTGGGCTACAATTATACCCCCTTACAAAACCCCACCATTCACTCCTGTTATGCATATTTCTTCTCGCCTCTGCCAAACTCGCATTTCTCTTCTCCAGGCATTCTTTTACTAACTTAATCCACCTTTTCTTCGGTCTCACAGCTGGTCGATTCCCAGCACACTCGCCATTATACATTTGTTTAACCAACCTACTATCATCCATCCTTTCCACATGATCAGACCACCTCAACATACTTTCATCTATTCTCTCATTTACCCCTTTCTTTAACACACAACTCTCTAATACGTTCATTCCTCATTTTCAGTTCTTCTCACACCTAACTCGCCCCTAAGATTGTCCATCAGAACACATTGTACTTTAGATCGATACCTCTTGTTCCAGCCCATAGTCTCACAGCTATATATTAACACAAGTAACAACATACCCTCATGTAAGACCCTTGCGCACTCAAGATTTAGTTCCTTTACATCCACTAGGGATTTAATTTCACTAGCCACATTCCTATCATTCACAACTTTCCTACTACACTCTGCATCATCCGCTCCCTTTTCATCCAACCAGTTTTCTTAGCAGAGTATCAAATAAATATAAACGGCGGTCACAATCACAATGATAAATATGGATAAGGACACAATCGACGAACTGAGAAAACATTATAACCACTCATATAACAATCAATTAAACAAAAACGAACTTTAATACTAATAATAACAATAATAGTAAAATAATCAATTGAAATGTTGGCCTAATTAATAATGACATACTAAAAGATACACACTTATAACTGCAATGTGTTGGCGCACTCTCAAATGTCCTCTATCCACACACTACCAAAACCAATAAGTCTTCAAATAGGATATCAATTTCAAATCAAAACGGCTAATAATATAAAGCCTAAATAAATTAAAACGCGTAAATAAAAGAAACATTAACACAGCGGAATGTATAAAAAATAAAGAATTAACCTTTCATAGCAATAGCTGGCTGGACCGAATGGACCCTCCTGAAAGAAAAGCCAGAATAGGAGGTAATAAAACTGTAGAAAAAGATTGCGAAATACAGATGTCGTGTGCTTCCCCCCCTCCCAACCATTCATACTTTCTCATCTTGCACTTGCAATCATGCACGAAAAAAATGAGAAAAAAAAATACATTACCTGTTACCAACTTTACTACAACATTTGTTCTTTTTACCACTGAAATTAAAGTCTCGCAAACATTTAAATAAATTGAAC
>JABUQX010089397.1:0-30197 GCA_015478945.1 Trachelipus rathkii | reverse complement strand
GATATATATAATATATATAAATATATATATATTATATATATTATATATAATTTAAATATATATAATATATTATATATATATATATACCTATACTATTACTATATAATATATAATATATTATAATTATTATATTATATTCAGAGGTGGACGTTTAGCAATTTAAGTTCGCAAATTCCGCAATGCGGGGAATACCAAAATAAATTGGAGGAATGCCAATTGCGGGATTAAATTTGGAAATGTTTGTGAATTGCTGCGTTAGCGGAATGTGTATATTCATCCCGCCAGTTAAGAGGGAACTACCAAAAAAATGTGGCAGTTTCAGGGAAATGGCAAAAATTTATAAGTCTCACCTAATCTTCACATAAATTCACAACACTCGGTTGCAAACCACACACCTCTCCACCCTAAACTACATAATGCAGTACCGCCAAGATCCCCTATCATCGCGCGTACTACACAACACACACGCAAAACGCACACCATCCAAATCTACCTTGATAGCAAAACCACCGAAAAAATTTTTTTTTTTTTTTTTTTTTTTTTTTTTTTTGTTTTTTTTTTTTTTTTTTTTTTATTCTGCAAAATCGAGCTTTATTCTACTTTTTTTCTTTTTATATCCTCCTTTTAAATTTATCAATATTATAAATGATATTGAGTGACTATTAATCGACCCCGATTCTCAATATCGATATAATATTTAGTTCTCGATTGTCCTATAAAGTATAATCCATATTGGACACTTTAATTCGTTAAGCACCCACTTTTTTCTTAATAGGCGAACGTATAGTTATTTTCCAACATTGCAAAATTTTTATCAAGTTTTTGTGCCTGACATGCTTCTGATTTTATAATTTTATCCACTGGAAGGCGACGGTAACATTGAGATTAAAAATTCATGTATTCCTTTTGTAGAAGAATTTCTGAAGAAATGTTTTTTATAGACTTGTATAATAATACAATGCTTAAACATTAAAATATGCAGGGTGGTAATTACTATTTAGTAAGTACATACTAACGTTGAAAATAATGTATTGGTAAAATTGCATTCAAGCTGTGTCGAGGTATGAAAAATTACCATTGAAGTGTTGGCTGTGTTATTCGTGTACTCATAATATTCAATTATTTTTTAATCATATAATATAACATTTCCGTCATACGGTAGTTTTTACCATATATTTAAACGTGTCACCACCAAAATTTCAGATAAATTGTATAATTGTACATTCAACATAAATGATGAATTAAATAAATCAACATTGACCCAACATCGAAATTTCCTAAACAAGTAAATAATTTTATAAATATATATGTATATATATATATATATATATATTTATATATATATATTATATATATTAAATTATAATATATATAATATATATATTATATATATAATAATTATATAAATATAATAATAATATTATATATATATAATTATTATATATATTATAAAAATATATATATTAATATATAATATATATATATATATATATATTATATAATACTTATATAATAATATATATTATTACATTATATTTGAATTATTCCCCAAACGAGGAAGAACCTACCAGGGAAGTAATTATCCGGTTAACCGGCCGGATAAACAATGAAATCCGGCCGGATACCGGATAGTCAAAAAACTTGGCCGGATAGGCCGGATACCGGATATAGTTGCCGATAATCCCGGCCCCATCCCTTAATATATATATATATATATGACTGTTATATATATTATATATATATATATATACATATAAGTATATATAATTATAACTATATTATAATATATATATATATATATATAATATTATATATAATTATATTATATATTTATAAAGATATTATATATATATTTTATGCTATATACGATATATATATATATATAATTATATATTATATATAAATATATATATATATATATATATATATATATATATATATATTATATATATATATATTATATTATACTATATATAAATATATTAATATATAGATATATATATATATTATATAGTATATATATTTATAAATATATATATTTTTATACAGGTATATATAATATATATATATATATATATATTATATTATCATATATATATATATATATATAATATATTTATATATATATAAAATATTAATATTAATATTATATATATAATATATATATATATATATATATATTATGTATATTATATATATATATATATACCAGTATATATATTATATCAAAGTACTATATATATATATAATATAATATATATTATATATAATATATATATATATTATATATAAATATTATATATATTATATAAATATCAATATATATATATATATATGAAGATGAGAAAATTCTAGAATTTTTTAAGACCATGAATTGATGACGGATTATAAACTAAATTTCTGACGATGACAATTAATTGACAAAAGTAATATTATTAAAAGTTTCTATTAATCTAATAAATTTAACAAATTGATAATTAGGAAGAAAAAAAAATTTTCGGGGTCACCCTCATTCTTATTAATTGTGTAAAATACCTAGGGATAGGCCCGCATAAATATTAGTGAATTAGCCGGATAAGCCGGACTACCAGATAATCGGCTGGAAAAGTTAAACCGGAATATCCGGGGCCGGATTATCTGATAGTTGAATTAAGCCGGGATACCGGGATATCCGGCAGGGCAGTCTGTTATATAGCTCGGTAGGGCGGCACGGGGTTGACTAAAGAGAAAAAAAAAAAAAAATTCTCATCTGATAGATATAAAGCTCTACTGTAGTTTATCTTTAATTTAAAGGAGAAGTGTGACCACAATTTGAAAAAATAGAAATAAAACTAATGCTAGAGCAATTTGTCCCATAAAAATAAATTTCACATTTGAAAAATTCGAGTTTTTTTTAAACTTTGTTTAAAAAAAAAATATAGACAGATTTTATATTTTTTTTCAGTGTATACAAGTGAGCATGTTAGCTTTAAACTGGCAAACAGATTTTGTTTTCCAAACCAGTGCATAGTGGTTTAATCGCTGGGCCTAACTTGTGGCCCGATTCATCCCCCCCATAAAAATTGATGATGGGGTGGGTGAACAGGCCAAAATTGTTATTCTTATTTATTATTGATTCTGCATTATTAAAAATTTGATTACGTTTATTGCACCTTAATATAATTAAAGTACTATGAGGGTAAAAATTTTAAAATAAAAAAAAGGAAACCGGGCAACTTAAAAATGGTTTCAGCACCGGTGCAAATGTCCCACGGAAATGGGGTGAATGGGCAACCCCACCATTTTTATTTTTAACTTCTATTTGTCATTATTGAAAATAATTACTTCTATTATGCTAATTTAAATATAATAAACAATTTCTATATAAAGAAAATTAAATATTTAAAATTCGCCAAAATCTATACACATAAAAAACAGCAGAAAATAAAAACATGGCCCCCAAATTCACCCCACAATGTGGCCCGATTTCAAACCCCCTTCAAACCGAGGGGTCTAAAATGGAGCTTTATTTAAACTTTAATAAAACTATGATTTATTTAGAATTACATTATTATTTTTTTGTGTCCTTATTTATGACCTACTATAGGGACTTGATTTTCAGAAAAAAAACAATTCCAAAAGTGTATTAGGGGAAAGTGTGGAAGGACGAAGTTATACCTAAAGTAGGGCCAACGTACCCTTTGCCCGACGGCTATTTAACCGGGAACATTTTTATTATATATATATATATATTTATATAAATCATGATAAATTATATTAAATTATATATATATAAATAATAATATATATATATATAATATATATATATATAACAGTTATATATATATATATATAATATGGCCAGCATCCTCCAGATTAGGTGCCCCCCTGTATCTAAAAAAAAAAAACACATATTCTTATATATAAAAAAACTTATATATTTTGAAAATTTTTTTTACAGCTACATTGTAATGCAAGAACTAAAAAAAAATCAAGTTTTAAATTTATTAATTTAAATAAATAAACTCCAAAAAATGTTCTAAAATGAATAAAAACACTCACTAATTTAAACATGATACCCAATAAAAATAACCGTTTTCCTTATATCTTTTCTTTACTAGGGGAGAGAGCAAAGATATCAAAACGTGGTCGGAAAATTGAAACCTTAAAAAAAATATAGTAGTATATCGTTAAATTGAAAGTTAAAAAATAAATTGCATACTAGTTAGGGTCAGCTCCGATCTTGTTATTCTAAGCTGGTCCTCGTCCCACTGCTCAGAACAACCTCCATTTCTTAACGAATCCTCGACGTAATATGCTTGAGTACTCTACGAGATGATCCGAATTCCTGCAGAGCCTCGCATCTACCACACGGTCTACAAAAAATTTAATTTCTCTTAAAGAACTCATCTATCATAGGTGTGTTGTGTGTGTGATAAGTGCGCCGCGCGTGACGTATGTTCGCCCCTTAACAATGTGGAAAAAGAATATTGGGGGGGAGGACTCATGACTTGTCAAACGCGGGAAAAATTGGGGTTGGGGAACGAGAGGAAGGGAATTACGTACATGAAAAACCGCTATATATTAAACTTTTTTTTTATTTCATCACTTTCTTTTATTTCTTCTTCAGTTTCCTCCATTACAATTTTGCCGATTTCAAAATGTATTCAGTTTTGTACGTAAAGCTAGTCCAGTAGTTTTTTTTTTTAACATAACATAAAAACTTAATCTGGAGGCTGACCTATATTATATATATATATATATATATATATTATATCATTATATATATTATTATATATATATATAATAATAATAACTATATATTTGTATGGTTCCTCAACTGACTCTAATAAGTTTTTTCCGGCTCTTATTTACGTAGGTCTTTGTTAATGATTACTCGTAACCGCACAGTTTCATCTGTAGCGTTCTTTAATTATTATTAATATAACGTCTATCGTTTATTCACTTTTATATACTCCTTTTCTTATACCTGTCATACTATTAGATCATGAGGAGTATTCTTTCTACTTGTCTTAAAGATCATATGAATTATAATCGATTTGATGATTCGATCTTTTATAGTATTTGTTGACACAATAACATTATTTCAAGGTATTTAGCTTTATTACGTGGTGTACACTTTCTTGTCATGACCTCAGTTCACACTCTTCTTACTATTATTCTATTCAAATGACACCTTATTTACTTACCTATATCACCATGATACTTATTTCGTACTATTCTGCGATATCTCTGGTTCGGATTCTCGAATACTGTAACTGCCACTATATTAAGAGACCTGCTGTAGTTTATGATTAACTCTAGTGATTGTTATTCATGTTACTATTTGTATATAATTATATATATTGAATAGTCTAATGTCAATGCTAGATATGAGTAACCTGATTTTCTCATATTTATTTGATAATAGTTTCTATATTAATACAGTGACTGTATCATTCTACCGAATTTATGTCGAGATACAACTAATGTAATATAAATTAAATTAATACATTATTTTGATACTATTTGAACAAAATAAAGGAATAATAAATTATTTTTTTTCAATTCCGTGCAAGTATTTTAGTAATTTATTTTATATTAAATATTATATATATATTATATATATATATATATATATATATATATATATTATATATCTCAGATTTACGAAAGCATCAATGTCCGCAATTCCGCAATTGGGGAATACCAAAATAAATTGAGAAATTGCGAAGGTCCGGATAAATTTGAAAAAATGTTGTGGATTGGCATTAAAGCCGGAATGAGGGCCCTATCATTCCGCAGTTAGGAGGAAAACTACCAAAAAATTTTGGAGTTTTAGTGGAATGCCAAAATTTATAAGTCCCAACAAATTTTTTTTACTCACAGTTGGGGCCGCCATCTTTTGTATACGTTTGAAGCAACACGAAATTTTTTTTTTTTTCTTCGTTTTCTTTCTTCCAAAGGGATCACCCTTTCAAAAGATTTTCTGCTAATTAAAAGTCTAAATTTATTATCAATATTATTTATATATATTTGAAATAAGTATTCTAATTAATTCGGAACTGCAATTCACAAATAGTAAACCGTCTGACCAGAGGAGGTTAGTTGGAGTGTGGACCTCGGATTGGGCAACATTTAAGAAACGGTATAGATTCGTTTTATGGATGGGTTGGATATCATATAACATTGGGTATCATATAATATTATTGACGAAGCCAAATTGCGGGTTTTTTACTTTTTATAGCAGTTATTGTATATTGATTGCGGGCATACAAGTGTTGTACTTAAACTTTAGTTGTTATCATTTCGGGGAGGAAGCATATTATAATATCATTTTTAGCCTCATTTACTAAGCCAAAATTGGTGGATTTGTAAGTTTACAAGAACATCAAATTGACAGCCCTAGGGTGCATTCTTGTGGATTTGCCATGAGTGGGCAACTTTGTGTGTGGTTAGTGGTGGACTGGGGGCAGTCTCGAAGATATGGGGGCCCCATGTGGGCTTTTTTTACGTCTCTAAGTATTATTTCCTTATATTCTAATAACTGTACCTAAATTGTCCTAAACTGTATTTCTTCAATATCGATAAATTTAAGTTTCTTTCGATTGGTCGCTATTTTATAAGTTATAAATCCTCGATATTGGACCATTTATTCATACGCCAACCCCCACTGTTTTCAATTATTTATAGCGACGTATTTATTTTTCCAACATGCAATGTTTCATAAGTTTTGTCGCCCTGCATTTGCTCTGATTTTTATATTTTAACACTGAAGGCTGGTAACATTGAGAATAAATTTTGTGGTTTTTTTTTTTTTATACAGATTTTATATATATATGTTTATCATTTAATATATAAATGGTAAATAATTTTAACCCAATGGCTTAAATAAACCGTTAAAATGAACATGGTAATTACCTTTATTTAGTATACCAAATACTTTAAAACTTAGTTTAACAACATGCGAGCGCAACCAACTAATCCATGAATCCTTGTAACGTCCTGTGACGCAACATCCATATCTCAGTCCTTAGCGTCTGTTCACTCTCTCTGGTCTACCCACTCTCTGAATACCACCGAAGCTCCAGTCACATGTAGCTCAGTAAAATATTGCGATCGCTGGTGAAAAAATGTCTGGCCGTATAATAAATCCATCCGAATCCTTAATTTGTCTTCAGATTCCAACTAGCAAGCTCCAAGTTAAAAGAGATAAATAAAATTTACAACTAAATTTTCTTATTTACATTTGGGGTTGGGTACATATTCAATTTGATAGGAGGAAGAATTCTTTCCTACAATGTCAGTGGGTGAGTCAGGAACTCGGGTGGATAAATTCCTAGCAGTGTTAAACCGGAATAGTTACGGTGCCGCTCTTGAAATGGCAAGTTGAATGCTAAATCGCCCCTGAGTGTATTCAGATAGATAGTTATTGATTAACCACGAAATGGCTTACTAACAATTATCTCCTCTCTAGTACAATTGACAGTTTATATATTATTCTTTTTTTATAGCTCTGACTCCGTTGAGGCTTTTCTAACTGTTAATAATTATCATTTTTGAGTACGCACTGTTTAGTTAGAAAGGTCTATGTATACAATGATTATGATTTTCATTATTTAATTAAAAAAAAGTAGGACAATATATTATTAAAGATTAAAAAACTAGAAGGCATAATTTTTAAGAACGCCTAAGTTAGTTTCCTACAAAAGATTTTGACCCATCGGCCTTTATCACAGCCTTAACTATCATCATTTGTAACCTGATGACTAGCTTAAGTTGCATTTAACATTTCCATTACAAAGTGCTTGACGACTTATTAAAACAAACTGAGTGAATTCAAAAATTTAAAATTTTTTTTAATTTTATAATAATTTGCTCCCTATGAGCAAAGTATACACCCGATCCTTACCATAAACTTTTCACACGGAGATTCACAATCACCCGAATAAGATCAAATTGGATGTTGGCCATTGTGCGTGCGTGCAAATAATTTTGGCCTATCGTGAGATAAATTTACCTAAACCTTATTAGTCTTCAAACTATTTTAATCAGTCATTAAATTATCTTTTCCGCCACCGTCTTTTCCTTTTAATTTTTTTCTCAATATTTTTCACAAGGCTGAAGATGTGAAATGGTCGAAACTTCTCTGGCGAGTTCGTCAACTGACGACATCCAGAGAATATAAAGGAAGAAATCCAGGTGACCAAGTCTGAGAAATTTTTGATTAAGCGGACTATTTACCACCCCTTATCTTTATAGGAATAATCTGGCTGTGGATTAACACGGCATTATATGCGTGTAGGCAAAATTACAACTAGTGCATTTTTGTACAATAGTAAAATTGTGTGCTCCTCTTTAGGGTAATATTAAGTTATATAAACTAGTTCAACGAATTAATCAAATCAAACAAGGAAAAAAAAAGTAACTAAGAATTTGCGTTTGTACAAAAAACATGTGTCCAAGGTATAAAAAACGCAGTCTATAATAAGCCGGATTATTTGGCAAACACATAGACAGTTTTATGGAATCGTTTATTATAAGTTTTAAAGTACACGTGTTCGCTGGAGACAGATCAATGTTACATTTTGCTACCCAACCACGGTCAACCACAAGTAATCCACCTCGTTGCAAAACGCTTTCGTCGGTGAGTGGAAGACCATAACTCACCAGATGATTTCGAATACCTCATCATTTACAAAGTTTCGCCCCTAGCTGATCACATCGGAGGCTTAAACATCTTTCCAATGCCAGTTTTTAAGACACGTAAGCCTTTGTACGTTGAAGAGAAGTAGTGGATACATAAAATAATTTCATGGTATATTGGTAGGGAGGCTTAACACTTATCGGAATGAATAATGGTATTCCGGTAAAGTACTGTAGAACAGCTAGGGAAAAGAGGAGCGCTACGGCCATATTGCACCTCTCTCTCTCTACTCAGCGATTTCGTTCTCTTATCATTCACCATATGTTTTAGAGAAGGGAAGTCTAAGCTAGACTGGTAAATTGCTTTCATATTATTGTACAGAGTTTAAATATACCAAATTGTTTTTAGAAATAGAGGGCTTAAGCGATAACTGATAATAAATGACTAGAAGAGAGTGGTCTTTGTGATAAGGATTATAAATTCGATAAATATGAAAATGGTCCAGGTCATTTACAGCCTATTTTAAAAAATTTCATAAGCGAGTTACATAAACAAATATTGTATTTTGGAGTTTAAGATTGATTAGTGAGGCTGGAAAGACAGTCTATATTCTTATTACCCACATACTGTCCTTTTGTTTCTTAAAGCAGTTCCGTAAACACTTCAGTAAAATCCACCGCGAACTGCGGAATGAGTTAGACAAGAATGTATGCCATCTACCAAGGCATGACCGGTTATAGGTGCCGGGTATTTTGTTGAGTAGAAATGTGTAAAGGACAGCGGAGATGGTGTGTGGAGCAGGGAATATCCAAAGGTGCTATTTACCCTCATCATATTACGAGAACGGTTAAATGACATCTTTTTAAGCAAAGGTAGATGTTGTATGAGAAGTTAAAGGATGTTTATTAAATCTATTTGTATAGGATGGAGCATTATCGGAAGGAGTATCTCGCATGATCGGTTGTCAGAGCGCAGACGGAATTGTGGAGTTTTAGCAAAGCTAAGAAGACAAGTTGTTGCACGTATGATGTATTCTCCTTAGAAGAGATACGCGGCAAGTCACATCGGATTTCAAACTTACACAAGGTGCACTCACCGCTTGGGGACGGTCGGCTGTAAGGCTTCAGAATTGGTAAGTATACGGATCGCCTCGTTTAGATGGGATCTAACATGATATTTAAGTAGTGTGGGGAGGTCTAGCCAAAAATTATATTACTACGCATCCATAGTCCTAAACTGATCAGATTAGCTTATCTGCACTGTGCTTTAACAATTTTGATGCGAGTATGTAACAAGTCGTTTTTACAGGAGTTTTATAATATGCAGTAGTTTAGTGTTTAAGGTGTCGTCTAGAATCGGCCTAAGATTAATAAATTGACTTCTAATTAAGTATATAGGAGAATTTGCAGTGAACCTAAACCTATTAAGAGTTAGCGTTCGCGGAAGGTGAAGGTGGTTCAGAGCCTCTTCGACTTCCCCTTTTTTCATATTAATTAGTACTGCTTGGTTTTTTGTATGAGGGTAATTTTAGAAATCTTAGGAGATTCAACACTGAACATTATTAGTGAATTGGATTCACAATTTTTTCCTGACCAAGTGAGTGTGTTAGCGTTATTTTTTGGTGGAAAATGTAAAATCTTCCTTAATCATGTAGGTTGAAGCAACATCTATTCCTACTGCACGTTCAACAATAACATTAAATCTATTGGAAAATTTTCCATTTTGAATAAACTATTTTTCATGTTTCTGCCTATTGAATTTAAAGAGAAGAAAAAAATCTATCCTAATCAGGTGCTATAAATACCTTTCCCATAAGCTCGCCTCCGAGAGCTGCACTCATAATTTTTTATTTTTTTCCAAAAGTAAGTTTTATTGATTTACCATTCAGAAAGAAAAAGAAATTTGAAATAACTTGCATGAAACAAGCTTAGAGGGAATAATGTCCAAACATGGATCACAAAGTGCTAAAGTGGGGAGATTTAGGTTAACTTTTTTCTTCCAAGCATCTGAATTTTTGATTTATTAGGTCTTCCCCTTCGGTTGTCAAAGTTAGTTCAGTTTTAACGGATCTTTCTCTGCTAACTTCAAGTTTATAGATCTGTATGTTTATAATTTTCGTTTTCTCAAGACCTTTATTCTACTTCTTTTATATCTGGTGTTTGACTCTTGACTGACATATTTCTTCAGTATCATACACTAAATGGAAGCAGCCTCTTTGAGCATGGTTTGTCAACATTTTTATGCAGTGATAGGACACCTTTGTATAAAAGAATTAAAGCTGTTCATGAGACTCGGGGAAATATAGGGCATTGTTGCATTTGTTTTTTGAGAAATCAGACTTTATGTGTCCTTTCCCGGCAGAAATTAATTATCCACTAAGAATTGCCTCTCCTCTCCTCTCCATTAGATAAACCCTCCCTTCCACTGTCGCATTTCATGCGAAACTAGTCAATTTAGAAACCATTTGCACATTGCAATCTTCCTATCATACAAATAATTGAATTCCCAAGGTACCTATAGAAGAAAAAACATAAAATCAAGTATCCACTCTTTATGATAAGAAATCAACCATTTCAAAAAATAAAAAATGGTTATAAACATTTTTCGATTATGATAAAATTTCCTCGCTTGGAAGACGGTGTTTAGAGTTGCCAATTTAATTGTGGCTATTAAATGCTTTCTAGAAAAATAGGGAAAAGCATTTAGTCCTTTGTCTAATTTTCACATATTTTCACATTTTCATGCAGCTTGTCCCAATTTTTAAAAATTTCCGAATTAAGCGACATGAACACTATCTGGAACCAATTCATTCTATATTAGAGGTGTTTCCCCCATTTATAAACTGTTCACATTCAGAGTGTTTAAAGACATTTTATCATCACCACCTTTAAATGCACCATTATATTTCACGCATGCTTGATAACATCATCTTTATATAGTCAAAAAGATTCAAACTGATTTGATAAAACTGGTTTTGTGGAGATTGGTTATTTAATAATAGAATCGACTCAAGAGGTACCTTACCATGTAATCGAGTTATTGAGTAATTGAATTTAGAATATGTTGAAAATGGAATGGCAATAATTTTCATTGTGCACAACACTTTCACTAAAATATAAGTATGTATAAATAATTCTAGAAACACAACGAAAAAATGTTTATCCCTCCTGATGGAAAATTTAAAAGGTTCACTGCTTTTAGATTTTTTGATTAAATTCAAATAAAGTTTTCACACCTCTTTGAAATGTGAAATAAAAACGACTGGCCCCTTCGAGATAATTAAATTCCCATTGTGTTAAGATAGAAATCAATAAGTAAATCTTTTTTTTAATACATAACTTTTACAATTATGAGAGCTCTTGGAACTATCAAAGGCTAAAATTTAATGTCACTGTTTATAATACCCACAACCATCCTTGTATCCATCCTAAAACTGTGGAAGACTTTTCAGTTTAAACACGTTCTATATCCGACTGGTGATTGTTAAGCAAATTAGTTTTTTAGTCCTTGCAAGTCCTATTGGTATCCTTAACATATAAATAATACCAAACCTTCAAAACTGCACAAAAAAATCCCAATAATAATAACTATCGTCAAACCTCAAAAAAAAAAAAAAAAAAAAACCAATGCTTCGCGGGACTGCGAAGTACACCATCCAACTATAAAAGGAAAAAGGAATAATAAACAATTATCTTATTAATTACAGATAACTAATACATCTTCACACACAAAAACATCAATTTCTTATTATACCATAAAACACTCTCTTCAATCGGGAAAGGATTGTAGACTTGACAACGCGCTCTGGACGTAACAGAAGTAGTTCACGGAACTTACGATATTGGAACTCCGCGTGAAAAACTAAATATAGAAAAAAAACAAGGATAAAAGTAGTGATTTATCCGGTAATGTTCATTCCTCAGCCCATACATTTCATTTCGTCATTCAATCAGAATACAATCTCTTGAGTTCTACAATTATTAACAGGAAGGCCAAATACAAAAATAGTATATCCCAAATAATATGCCCACCACCCTTATGTTGGCCATAAGATCATTCCTCTCCATTATGCTTTAAAAGATTTCCCCTGACATTTTAGCAATATCTTAAAACTTTCCCTGGCTGACCAATTCTTTTTCCCAACCGACTTTACCAGGAGAAGTGTGAACCCTACTGAAATGGAAAGCTCAATTAGTTTTACTCCCTTCGTTGATGAATGACCTCAATTAATATACTATTTTTTTGGTAATTGCCATGCCCGTTCAAGAGAAATAAGAGCAGCCTGGCACCAGCAACGTATAGCGCCAGGTCATCAAAGTCTAGAGCCCATGTCACACAACTAATTGAGAAAATGACTTCGTCGGTTATGGGATAAGAAAGTAACGAGTGGTATTTGAATAACGAGCAAATAATAATACTTTAAAATAATCCTGCAACGTTCGCGTGCATCCTAGAGTAGAGAAGTGACGTTGCTCGCAAACTAAAAGAGCACCGAATGTCGGAATGAGAATACTGTTCTTGAAAAACTTGGCAACTTTTAAAGTTTTGAAGAAAAGCCGTCTTCGGGAAATATATTAGGTAAACGACCCCTTAGTTTCCACCACAAATCAACTTACCCTTCCCTTAAAAAAAATTGCAAATTGCATTAAGGTATAGAATATCGATAAAAAACTCCCCGAACATTTCAAATCAAATTATCTAAAAAATATACTTAAAAACTATCGCAAACGTCCTTATACAAAAAACTGTTGGTGGCTAGAATTTGATATGCTATCGTTTGAATCTAAGTAGAGTATAAACATGAAATTAATCACTAAACATTTGACTTCTCTTTGAGTATAATTGCTAGTATGCGAGTCAACGATCACAGGTGATAGTACTATTAACCATTTACTAAATAGCACCAAGAGAAAAGGGAAACGGAATGAATAATTTACAAAAATAAATGAAGGTTGCACGAATAGTTGCTGATAAATTTATTTAAATTGTCTAGGATCCAAAATCAATTTGAGAAAGATGAGTTTAAATTCTATAATATATTTTTTTTTATACCCTACTATATCTTACTTGCCTCACCAAAGACCAGAAGCAAAGTAAATTTTGCTTCCACTTTTTAACATTTTTTTTAGGCCAGTTAAAATATTTTTTTTTAATATTTAAAATATCGACGAATATTGTAGAGCCATAAAAGGGCATAAGTGTCAAATTGAGTATTTTTTTTTTAAATTCTCCTTTTCAATATTATGTGCTTAGAAATTTGTTTAAACAATGAAATAAAGTGATCCTTCTTTTGACCTTTAGCATTTTGAGCACCTACATACAGTACCAATGATTGAAAATAAAAGGTACATACATAACCTTTTCTGCATTATCTTGAAAGCCGAGATGTTGAAAAAAAAAAACCAGGCGAAAAGGCCCTGTTATCTGTTCGAGGAGAAGAGATACTATAGTAATAGAACCCGCTAGGGTCAAAGTTACATGTATTAATTAATTATACCACATAAATCTGAGTAAGTTATTATTATTACGGCTGCGCGTGAAAAATTACACATTGTTTAGATTCATCCCTTCTATCTTTTCCTCCCAAGCTTCTACTTTTACCATTTCCTGGAAAAGTAAAAACAGCCATACTTATCCATAAATATAATGAGATCAATTAGTTGAAAGACCAAAAATCCTCAGAATGTGTATGAATTTGTCCTATATACAAAGAGCCCATTACAATACCAACGAAGGAATTTTACAGAAGGAGTTCATTATAACAACAATTGAGCATAATATTTTTATTTATAAAAAGTAAATAACCAATGTATCACTCACAAGTAATACAATACCGATAAATAATAAACAATGATTATAATTCTGATATTGATATTATCATGATATAATCGTACTAATTGCTAAAATTTGCAGAGGACTTCAAAAATAGCACAAAAATTACTTAAAAAATATTCAGCAATGTGGTAGCTTAATTTCTAACTAAACAATATTTTACATTACAATTAAGCATGGACAAAACTAATTATAATGTATATGGAAGTACATTTTAACCTATTAATTACACTCCGAGATGAACTCACAAAATGGATCCATTGCGATAGTTAATAACAATGTAAAATTAATAAATTAACCTTATCTGCTCGAAACCTGGTAATGAATAATCCAAAGCCCCATAATAACACTTCCCTTTTAATAATTTTTCTTTTAATTCAAATTTAAAAAAAAAAAAAAAAAAATCTAAACTGTCGGACAACAAACAATGGGATGCGAAGGAGGAAATCTTTCTGTGATCATTTTCATATAAGTTAAAAACAATCCATGAAATACCACCAAAACAATTAAAAATAATAATCAAATAAATATTAATATGATATGATATATATACTATTACCCTATTCAAATAAAATATACCTCATATAAATATAATAATATGATTGAGGTGTTGCCAGATATCGTTGGATATTATGATGTCAATTTATAACACTGCGCTATGAACAAACATATTGTATAACCTTTGTTATATATAGTATAAAGATAATAAATATAAATGTTGAAGCTATATATAGAAATAAATATATTATATTTAGTGAACTAGATTATATATACCCTCAAAAAATATATGATTCTATAAAAAAATATATTTTAAACATCTATTTTATTTTTAATTTGAAGTATATAAAACATACTGACTAATAATAATATAAAATATCTAAACTGATAACATGTAAAAAAGTAACACTATATAAAAATAATTTGTTGCACTACTCCTAAATAGATTAAAAGTTCAATAAGATAATGCCCCAAATCCAATATATATAATAATAATAATATATCAATGCAATATATTAATATTATTTTATAGATAATTAAATAAGTATCAAGTTGAAAGGTAACACACAAACATCAAAACGTGAAGATAAATTATTTCGAGATTATTATATTTTTTAACCCCAATTGATCATTAATTATTTGTAAATCGTCCCCCTGAAGCATCAAATAATAATAGATGCAGAAAAAAATTTATCTAAATATAATACGAACAATATAGGCGATAATACACATTATCCCAGCCTCATATCAAATATATATATTAAATAAATAATTAATACTTATAATAAATTAATAATATATCTAAATTATTTTTTTTATTCTTTCGATCATGACACATCTTGGACTTTTTCTATCTTCTTCACGGACGAGCAAGGCTTTAGTGGCTGGGGTTCCTCAACCAACACCTCCCACACCCCTCCCCTTCCTTCCGTCAAAAGTTGGCCGACAACACTCGAGGGTAAGCAAATAACCCCTGGTTCCTTAAACTAATTTTCGCAAACTATAGTTTAATTTTTATCCCGGGCACAAATCCCGCCCACGACACTGACTTCGGTGATAATTAATCGGGCTGCGGCTGCTTCATTCTTCGTAAGCAGTTCTTTAATTGTGTGTATAGGGTCGTTAGCGAACAATTAATAAACCTAAAGGAGGAGGAGAGAAGTAAACAATTTGTTTAGAGAGAAGCACCATTACTATTCCAAATTAACTACACAGCTTGAATATCTAACAGTTGTGTATTGGTAAATATTATTATGGAATTGTATGGTGGGTTCAATACGCTTTTACTATATAATTCAGACAAAACCAGTTTTTTGCATCCATTGTCTCAACTTCAAATACAAAAAAAAGAGATTAGAAAATATATTATTTTACCACTAACGACTTAAATAAATACCAAAATCCTAAAAATAAAACAACTATGTTAAGCTTATAAATTCTGGAGGACATCTAATTTGCTTCTATTTTTATAAATTGTCTAAAAAGTTTAGGTTGTTAGTGTCTATTAAAAACTAGATCCCCGTTTTCTGAATTTCCTCCTCCATCTCTCCCATAATATAAATGGTTCGAGTTTAGCGGACCATCTGTATATATCTAGGTCTGGAAAAAGAAGTAATGCTATGAGTGGTAATAGGCAGAAAATTTGTATGCAGTTAGTCGATAAATAATCTTCGACACACAAAACAATTAATAACGCAATGACTGCGATATTCAGACTCCGTAATCTATATGCTTCCAATTGCCCGTTGATAATCCCTCCTCGCTTCTGAAATTCCTCCTCGAAAATTGTCTTGTGGCCCTTCTCCCAATGAAGAGTGATTCCACACCTCAATATAATATTATCCCCACTATAAAATTAGGTAATAAATTTATATTTTAATTTAGAGAAGAATCCACAATAGGCATCACACCACTATAAACAGGAAACCAACTTCAAAACAAAAAATGGAAAAAGTGGTCAGAGATGCTAATCAATCCTACAACTGCAGTTTTATATTTTCTGTCCCTGTTACGCGTGAAGCAAAATTCATTTTGTGCAATTTTGCTATTGGGATAGATTGCAATTTCGAACAGAGGAAAAAGTCTCTCAGGAAGGAACTCGCATATATTGATCCGAGAGGAATAACCAGAAGGAGGAATGGAATAAGGCGCATGCATCCCATCAGGAAAGAGGTAGTGGTGCGAGAAAATAGATTTTTAGTCCTATAGAGTAGCCAACCTAGATGACAAAATGGTATGCACACATGATAATGTGCAGAAGTACACATAACAATCAACAACAGTGGACAGACGTGGTTATATTTAATTTGTGACGGAGTGGGTGAAGACCTAGTTATCACAACCGGACGGCCTGTTAAAGACATTATGTCGAGAGTGTGAGTGCTAATCAACTGGCCATACATATGTAGCGAGAAAATCTTCAATTCAAGAACGACCTGTGGTATAGTTGTTTGATTAAGCGCAATGCCAAACTGTTTGTTTCGTACAGTGGAACAGGAAGGATATGTGCGATTAGCCGGAATAAGGTACAACTTTGTCGGATCAAGCAAAATCCTTTCCAGAATTGTTGACCACTACATGTAGCCCTGCCATCAAAATGTCAAGGGGATTTCCTCTTATATACCTAAGAGCAAAGCAGGAGCAGTGCGTGACTTGAAATGGACAAAGAGTCAGGGAGATTCTCAAATACAGTTGGGAAGTTCAAATCTTTCTCACCAAATATATCCTTTGTAGGTGCTGCTAAAAGATGTCCGTATAAGTAACTTCTCATCTCTACTCCGATGTATTAGGCTAACAATTCTGCTTGTGGAGTAGGAATGTGGAAAAAGTGTTGTGCCATCATTTTAATTGCCAGTTTCCAGAGCCATCGGGGAAACCAAAGTGGTTACGGAATGGCAATCTTCTTTACAGAGGGTGTGGCAAGTGAAAATGGAAGCAAGGAAGCAAATTATACGGAGGTGGTTGTGAATTGGGACATTGAAAATGGCTACACAATGCCAAGCATCGAATGTATCATATGTAAAACGGTATAGTACTAATAGGAATTTTTCCCTGGGAAGTGAATGAATAATTATTTTCTGGATCATTCTCTTACCTTTTTGTTATGCGCAAACAGGTAGTAATAATCAGTGTTATCACATTTTTAGGAGGGTCGTAAATGTTTCACTCTCTTTGTTTCACTTCAGGAGTCCATTTTTCAGGGATGTTTTCCAATGAGTCAGGAGAATCTATTGAAAAGCACATTAGGATTACGTCCGTATCAGGATAGGAAAGGGGTCGCAACCGGTCGTAATCTTCTTGTCCAGCTGTGTCCCATAGAGCTAATTCAACCTGTTTCAAGACAATGTAAGATTTCATTTCAAGCATTCAAATATATTATAATTATTAAAATTTAATTCCTCAAAACTTTAAAATTAAGAATAAAATAAAATTTATTGACTAACCCCCAAATAGCTAATTCAAACTGTTTCAAGACAATATTTCATTTCAAGCATTCAAATCTATTATTATTATTATTATTAATATAAAAAAAATCTAGAATTAAAAAATAGTTAAAATGGTTAGAATTTAATGCGTCAAACCACTTAAATTCTTTAAGAATGACAAATAAAATGTATTAATTCTCTAACCTCCATTACAATAATATAAATACAAATTGAATTTCAGAGTAAAGAACACACATACCTGCTTGCCATCGACTTCTATATCTGCTACATAGTTCTCAAATACTGTAGGAACGTAAACTTCAGGGAACTGATCTTTAGAGAAAACGATCAACAAGCACGTTTATATAATACCACCAAGACGCCATGTCGACCGAACTATACCTTCTCTTTTTTCGACCCAACTCCATTGAATCCCGCTATGGCAGCATGAACTCATTAGAAAATAAAAAATTTAATTAAGCCAATTTTAATATAGATCTGTATTAAATCTAAATAATAATCGTATGTTTATATAGAATGGAAAGGGGATGAGAAAGTTTTATGGTAAACTAGGCAATTATGTTAAAAAATTATTAACAAAACACGTTCCTATAATACCAATTTCATAGACATTGTCATATACAGACATTTATGCTATCATGGAATACTATGAAGCGCTAATTCTATAATATGATAGAGTAGTAATTATTAAATGTGAACACAACCCAATTGCTTACAATAACACCTTTTTTTTCCAAATTTTCCAAACCAAATTTAATATATGTAAAATGTAATATAAGCTTATTTTTGCGAACGTTAAGGTATCTAATCTTCCCTCTTTCGGAATCTCTATCTCTCTCTCTTTAAATATTTTAAAGCTCGGAAGGTAAAAGCGAATGCTCAAGGAGTAGAGCTTATAACATTTTCTTGAAGATCGTTCAATTTGCAATGATAATTTTTGGCGGTTATCAAATATTAATTTAAACATTAACTTTTTTCATATTAGTGAATAAAATTGGAGATCAAAGGCGTTAAGTTCTCACATAGTGCCGTGATTAATATGAGAGAGAGTAGATAAATAACTATAGTTGTTATTTTATTTACCTATCAAAAATAATTAATTAATTGTTCTCACAATTTTTTTTTTGTATTTAGGATGATTATATATTTTTAAAACTATATATCCTACTAATAATAAAGCTATACCCGTGGCTATAATTGTATTAGTATAAATAATAGAAACGTTTATTTTAGCCATATAAATGATATATAATATTTTATTAATTGAAAACAAAAGTTAAATTGTATATTAATATAAATTTACAATATCCATAAAATAAATATAATAATAATATAATATCCAAAATATTGTATTATATATTACAATGTATAAATAAGAAAAATATTATTTAATATAAATTTTATTATATATATAATAATACCTAGCACGGGAATATATATATGGACATTAATAAGTGGTTGACTCCGTTAATATTAGGTTAGGTTAATTAATAGGTATTAAGGTTTGTAGGGTAAATAAGCTTACCGCGGCTTAAGTGATTAGGTTCAGCGTTAAAGGTTAGGTTACCCAAAAATTATATGTATTTAGTTTCTTAACATTATTAAAAAGATAACGACACATAATTATTGACCCTTTTCGCTCTAGGAAGTCAACATCATCTCTATTTAACATTACCAATATTTATTATCTTATTAATTTTAATATAAATATATTAATATATTTATCTAATATAATATATATATATATAACCCTGTGAATTATTACTAATATACTATTATATGAGTGATATATTATATATGTATTATACTATATAGTAATATATATATATACTATAATTGAAACTTCACTATTTAATAATAATTAATATATTGATAAAATAAACTCCAATATAATTATTTCACTACTTGCTGTGGATTCAACCTGAGACGCTATCAGAAATGTACATGTCGAAGTGTCCTTGACCACCTACAGACCACAATGAACTAAAATGAATATATCTCCAAGCCACTTTCCTCATGAAAAACACCAATCTGTGAAAACCGGTTCCCAAAGGAGTGAGGCAATGGTCTATGGATATACCCCTAACCCATAAACCGTTGCCAGTGTTCCTCCCTGTGTTCACCACTCGAGGCGACTGCTACCCATTTTCTTGGGCCCTAAGGCTTTCCAGTATGTTTTCACCTTTGCCTCAAAGTTTACCCTGGTTTTGTGTTTAACAACAGAGGCTCAACCGTCGGAGATAGGCAACGGGGAAGGTCCTGCCGGAGGTTTAGCAATAGTCCTAAAACATTCTCTCACTTTGGAGCGCTAATAGATTGCTTCTCAGAAAGGAAGAGAGTGGCTAGAATTTAGCGGTGTGTTAAAGGTCTATCCAGTTGGAGTCTAAGTGTATCAACAACATGCACACCATACAAGTCTGCTTTAGGGATCAAAGTTCCAATTATTTCCCACAGGGTTTGAAAATATTTTGAGGGAAGTTGTTTTTTTATCAATGACAAAAATTAAAAAATATTTCGTATATTGCAAAAGTTTATTTTTATTTAGTAATAATCTTATATAGAATAATGATAGGTATATTATGACCCTTATACCCTAGAGAATATAATTATATATATATATATACCTATATACCCTATATATTTATAACCCTAATATATTTTTTATATCTATTTCTAGAGTATAAATAACTGGAGTCATACTATGTGTCAAATATATAATAAATAAATATAATAGGTATTATATCATTCTATTGTTCAAGTGGTACCATACTTCAAATATATCTATATAAGAATTAGCCACTATGTTCCTTAGACACTAAGATTGGCCAAATTTTAGGTGTCACAAAAGGACCCACCCTTTCCCAAGAAATAGGGGCAATTGCAGTCCTGCACAAAAATTGTTGAGAAATGGTGTAAATGACACAAGGAATCATCACACTGCAGTTAATTTTGAGGAAAACTATAAAATAGAGATTGAAAATTATGCCAATATGCATTGCATAACTTTACAGACCATTAGTCCGACTTAATCTGGAAAGAATTATAAAGGGTGAAAGTTGGCATTTAGAGTTATTATATCCACGCAACCCTATTTTAGTAGTCCAAATTAAAAAGAAAACTATTGAATGGGTATTTGATTCTCTTCTTCATCCGTAGTGCATTGGGTAAATTAAATTTAATTAATTTAGATAAAAAAATATTATTCCTCATTATAATTTGTATTAAATATAAAATGCGGTACATATTTAATAATCAACAAAAAATTCCTAGGAACGCTGTACATTAAGGCAAAGACAAGAAAAAATGCAGGTTTTAAAAAACCACTGCAACTATTGATTTTTAATAACCTCTCTCACGAGATTTTCCTCCAAGGGATTGCATACTTAAGGTGTTATTTCTGAAACAGTTTGCATTTTATTTTAATTTTGTAAAAAGTATATCGTTGAGCACCCAAATACCTTCTGTTGAGACTCCAGTTATTGCCCAAGCATTGAGCCCACAAAAATTATTATTAGCCAGAATTTTGGACCTATTTTTGAACTAACATTGCAAAAATATATCACATACAATTTTCTTGATTTTACCATCATTAGAAAGAGCACTTTTTTCTCTATCAGTTCATAATAGTTTGTTTGGTGTCTTTTGAAATGAGGTTAAACAAATTTGCATAAAATTTGAGAAATATTTCATGCTGCATCATTCTATAACTTCTATGATTACACAAACGTATGCTAGTAGAAGTTATTTCTCATTATAGTTATGGCATTGGTATATTTCTGCCATTAAACTGTGTAAACACACTTAAATCCACTGTTTTTAATTAATCCATTGTTTCTTCATGCAAGAAACTTGTTTAACAAATTGTGAGGTCAAGCAGAAGTATTACAATTAATTGTTTGTATAACTTTTTTTTATTAAACTCTCAAGTACAATGGATTCAGAATTTACAGAAGACTTACACGTTTGTACTGTTGGATTTCTGAAGAACTCCATGTCATTTGCCTACTTTTAGTAACAAAAAAGGGGCTTAAATTAATAAAAGGACTTGAGCAGTCACCAAGAAGTCAATTTTTTGATGATTCATCAACCCTTTGTTACCATCATGAATGGGAACTTTTATTCAAATTTGAATTTTTACAGAGATATTGCTACAATCCATTCGAGAAGCAAAATAATTATATAAGAAAAAGCTTACGAGCTCTAAATATCGTAGTAGCTGACAAGTTTAGAGTTTTACAAACAAGAACATTTTGCCAGGTCAAAAAGTTAGCCCAAGTTGTTGAAAGAATATATTAGAATTGCCTTCCACAGGCCCTTTATTACCACCATCAACATCACAAACAGTGATGATGGTGAACAGATTCAAGTTGCGGAAGTACAAAATACAAGTATAGCATCCCTTAGTGTTTCTTTTAAAATTTCTGAGGGTTAGTAAAAGAGACTGAAGGGTATGCAAAATGTAAAGTAACTGAGGTTCAAGATATGTTAGCCAAAAAAATTTCTATTGAGGGTGTTAATCCTTCGCATATTGCAAAGGGTAGCAATTTGTTGAATTGTCAAAATTGTCTAAATTTAGATGATCTTTTGAGAGAACTCACAACAAAATTAACAATGTCAACCAATCACTCAGAAAAGTTTCAAATTTTGACTAACACCCAAAATTTGGTCCATTGAAGACAATGGCCGAATTTGAGTCCAGAAACAAAAGTGCCTATTACTTTGAAATTTGAAGATGTTTATTGCTTATAATAGTAAATTTGGTCCTGAGGTGAGCTTTTCAAAGTTTCGCAAATTAAGACCAAAATGATGTGTAACTGTTGGCTCATCTGGAATGCACTCAGTTTGTGTGTGCAATTCACCAAAATGTAAAGCTGATACTTGGAGGTAGCATTATTAAGATTATAAACTTATGATTTCAAAAACTATGTGACAGTCAAAATACTGCATGATTAATCAATGTGACAAATGTCCTGGCAAAAATTCACTTGAGATTTATTTCTCACAGGTTTACAATGATTTTGATCCAGAAGGAACAGCTGAATTTAAACAGTGGAAACAAACAAATTGTGCATCACTTGATACAAAACATTTGATACTTTAGGAATTTCATTGCAGAATTCTCAACAAAAGTCATTGATCTTTCGGCTCATCACTACATTCAAAGCATCAGTCCCAATATCTTAAAACATTTAATTATAATATACATCCTGGTGAAATTGTTGTGTTAATGGATTTATCTGAGAACTATTTTTTTGTGGTCCAAGATGCAATTCAAGGATTTCACTGGAAAAATAATCAGGCAAATGTGCATCCTTTTGCTGTCTACTTTCTTGATCTTAATTAGCAGGTTAAATGCATGAGCATCTGCATAATCAGTGATAGCTTAAAGCATGACGCTGTTGCTGTTCATGTTTATTTGACAAGTTAATTGACTACTTAAAGAGGACACTTGGTGAACTAAAATATATAACATACTTCAATGATAGTTCAACTACACAATATAAAAATTACAAAAATTTTGTGAATCTTTGTAATCATTATCAGGATTTCAGCATCAAAACAGTGGAATTTTTTTTGCCACTAGCCCCAGTTGGTAGTACAGTGCAAAGGATAGCTTCATGTGCAAGCCTTCAAAGGTCAAAAGAAAATCATTCTTTCTCCTGCAGATTTGTTTGAATTTTGTGATAAAAATATAAAAAATGTAAGGTTCTTCTTTATCTTGAAAGATGATATTGGGTCTACAAGGTTTTCAGGAAGAGCAATTTCCAAATACTTCAACAGTGGCTGGTACTCCAGATAATCATCAGTTTGAACCAATAGATGAAAATAGTGTTTCAAATGACTCTACATCACTCTTGGCTAATGTTTCTAAATCACATGAGAAAGAACATGGTTTCAACATTATCTTCAGCCATGACAATATGTTACTTGTATATATGATAATCATTGGTGGATTGGCAACATTTGTGAAATATCAGTTGAACAATGTGATGCACTTGTCAATTTCATGCATCCACATGGTCCTGCAAATTCCTTTTCTTGGCCTTAAATAAGGACACATGCAGGATTCATGAACATGTACTTGCAGTCCTTCCTGTGCCAACCTCATCTGCTAGATGAAATTACTTTTCAAGAATCTGCAATTAAATTTCTCAAGGTGCTAATGACTTGCCATAACTTGGAACATCATGTTTAAAGTGTTCAATTCAATTCTGATTTGAATTTATAGTATTTGTTTCTTTGTTGTTTGATGCACTCCGGCTTGGAATATATTAAGATATCCACAATCAGGGCTGGGAACCTGGAACAAATAACCCATATTCAGGGTTGGGAACCTACGACAAAGAAACCCACCACCCATGGCTAGCCTTGCATGGCTACTGGGCATGACCTCTTGGAAGTGGGGTTACTAGTTTAAAAAAAACTAGTGGCATAGCTACCATGAACCACAGCAAGAACATGTGTACTTACAATGTTTTATACTAATTTGGAAAACAAATTTACCTTTTTTTTTTTTTAACTATTTCAAAGGACACCAACAATAAACTAGTATATACACTGACAGAGAAAAATGTGCTCTTTCTAATGTTGGTAAAATCAAGAAATTCATTTGTGATACATTTCTGCAATGCTAGTTCAAAATTAGATAAATTTGGCTAAAAAAAATTTGTGGGCTATGCTTAGACCTATATCTCATAAAAGAAGGTATGTAATATGGGCAGGGTTGACATTAAAAAATCCACCCAAAAAACAAAAAAAAACAAAAGCCCACCTAATAAACCCCAAAAAAGCCCAGCTGCAGTGTTTTTTTTTTTTGTTTTTAAATTTTAGTCATTATTTTCAACAATTTGAGATATTTTTAAAATGTGCAATATTAACAACTATATTGTGTTTCATTATTAGTGAGCCTAGTTGCATTTTATTGAAGATTTTTACTGATATACCTTTTAAATATTTGAAATAAATGAGAATGAAAAAATAGTTTTTAAAAATAAATACAAAAGTACAAATGAATGTATCTTTAAATTTTATTGACTAGAAGATAACCAGATTCCATTATTAAAATTACTAAATAAACTTTCAGTAAATAAAATAAAAATTCTTTCCTCTTTGGTTATAAATTTACCAGAATATATTTTGAATTTCCATTATTTTATAAATTTATATAGTATGCGATAAAGTATAAAACTAATTTGTAACATTGGATTGAATTAATAAGTCTGTGAATGAATCAATTTTACAATTTTATTTCACATTAGTAACTATCTGGCTGTCTAACCTGGTCTTAGATATTTATATATCTTTCACAAGTTTTTTGAGTTTTTCTGACCCCAAGTCTGTTTCAAACTTTTGATAAAACAAGATCAAAAGTAGAGAAAATTCTTTCAATTGATCCAGAACTGGCAGGTCGTGAATGTAAGGAAACCAAAAACTGGCAAAAATATAGAGAAATATACTACAGCAGTCTATACAAATCAAAATATACTAGCAGCTAATATATATCATATATATATATATATATATATATAATATATATATAATATATATATATATATATATATATATATAATTATATATAATATAATATATTATATATATATATATATATATATATTATTAAAAATCTCTGAAAATTCTAGTGTTCCTTACTCATTTTTTTAATAAAGTGACTATATACATTAGTTTTTTCCCCCCCCCCCACAAATCTTTCAATTTTACCCAGGTTTTACCATAAAAGCCCAGACCTGGTGGGTAGCTCCTTTGGGAGGTATCCAGCGCAAGCCTGCCTAGTTTATAGATAACTACTGAACTATTGGTAGCTAACTTATTAGCTTCCCAAAACCTCCAATTATGATGACAATGTTCAAAGTTTAAATATAAATTTATATATATTACTTAATTACTTTACTTATTATATTCATGTTGTCATTACTATCAATAACCTGTAACAATAGCAATACCATTTACCTTTACAAGTTTCACCAATTAGGCAACAACATTCATTCAGCAGTGGGAATTTGACAATTTTACCAAATTATATTTAATTTGTAAATTTGACCTATTTACTAATATATTTGCCAAATAATACTGAAACAGCATTACAAAAAACAAATTCAACTATTGATATTTTATTTTTTCCTCAAAAAGAGATTTCAAAAAGGCCCAAAAAAGCCTAATAATAATAAAAATAATAAAAAGCCGCCTCCCCCCCCAAAAAAAAAACCAGAGCTAGGTTTTTCTTGGTCCAACCCCGGGTTTTTTTCCAACCCTGATTATGGGTACTGAAATTTTAACAAACTAATAAAATTCAACTGTTTAACACAACTTTTAAGTATGAATCCTTGAAAATATTTTTCTCAGGAACAGTGGCACATCACATTTTGTTAAATTTTTTAAAACTGCATTTTTTTTCTAGACTTTGCATTTAATTTACCCCCCCCCCAAAATAAAATATGCAACTTTAACCCTTTAAACTTCCAGATTATATTTAATGGACAAAGGTCTGTATATACATGTGTTTTCATAACCTCCACTTTAATAGTTATCTCAAAATTAATACTCAAAGTTGGTGATTTGTGATATTTATTTGACATTTTAACATTATTGGAGGAGTGGGGGGGGGGGAGCACTCACTGGGATCTATTTCTTTTGGAAATGGGTCCTGGGACCTAAAATTTGGTAGATCTTAAGTGTCTAATGCAAAAGGAACATGCATACCAAATTTTATTAGAACTAATATATATATATTACTATATATATATATATATATATATAATATATATCTATTTACATTGAACATCTTGAATAGAAATAGTAATATTAGTAGTGTTCTATAATTTCATTAACATGAATACAGTATTAAATAAAACTATAAACACTTAATGTATAAAAATGGTATCAACAAATTATTTTTTTATCAATTTTTGTACATTTTAAAGTTTATATTTTCAATAATATAAAAAATAATGCTACAAAAATCATAATTAGGCTTCATTCCGTTCGTGTTGGGATAAAGAAACTTTCAAAATTTGTAATAAATTTTTTTATCAAAATTTTCAATTTGATTTTAGGTGAAATATACTTACGGTAGCTAATTAAAAAATTGAATATTTGATAATCATACAAAGGATTATCAAAAAATATTAATGATAATGATATATTGACAATCTTTAACATATTTTGACTGCTTCTTCATCCCTACACAAATGAGATGAAGCCAAATTGTTGTGGCTTTCATAGTTATTTTTAATGTTATTGAAATAAAGTTAAAATGTACATGCTTCAATTTGTAAAAAAATAAAAACCAAATAATTTTTTGCTACTCCAATTTTTCATAATATTTGTTACATGATTTCAGATTCCATTCAATTGAACTCCATAATTACCAAAAAATTGATTATAAAAAAATAATATCAATTATCAATAATAATTAATCTGAAACACATTGAGCGTTTCTTCATCCTTACACAAACGAAATAAAGTCTAATTGTTATGATTTTCGTAAAGTTATTTTTTATATTTTTATTGAAAATACTTAAAATATATAAAAATCAATAAATTATACTTCAAATTTTTTTGGTATTATATATATATACCAGTCTATGCAGGGATTTTTATAAAAATCATCAGCACAAACTTTATAAAAAAAATTTAAAAAAAAAAAAAAAAAAATGTACTTTATGAAAAAGTTTACAGCCTCTCAAAATTTGCAAATCTCAGACTTTTCTTTAGCCAACTGATCAAAACGCCATTTTCTTGCACTTTACGAAGTAGGCGACTATATAGAGCGAGAGGGAAAGAATATAGCCAATAAATATTTTACAAAACCATAGTGAAAAAAGTGATCTTTAATAAATTTACCAGCAAATTTTTTTTTATTAAAAATATGAAGAAATTATGTAATATAAATTAAAAAATAAATATAACATCTAACATATATAGTATATTATATATATATATTATATTATTATAATATATATAATATATATATATTATATTAAATATATATATATATATATTATATAATGGTTATTTAAAACAAATTAAATTATGACTCCGGCGTGAAGCTCTTTAATTTAAAAAAAAATTTCTTTGAACCTATCAAATAAAAATATGTTCAGATCCATGAGATTGATAGGGATAGTATCAATTCACTCATAATTGACAATTATTATATTAATTTTGCATATATATTTTCATAGCATTAATATATTCATTTTCTAATTTTCTTTTATTATCATAATCAATCATTAAAATTTGGTTCATAGCCTTTGAATGGCCTGTAGGGCCTAAAGTGTCCAATTTACCTCTGTTTCTATAGTCACCCAAGACTTATAATGCAATTTAAAGTAGTTTCTTGTATAGGAAAAACCAAAGAAATTTTCCGAACTTTGCTGGGCTGTCACTTTTTTCTTAAAAGACATCCCCTATTTGTTTTTTGTTTTTTATAATTTTTTTGAATTATATACTGATTTTATAAAAAAAAAAACTTATATAATGGTTCTGCTATATATTAATTTTTTTGGGGGGATCTGGCCAATTATGTATAAAGAGTTTTATCAAAATCAATTGCATGGATCTGAACACATTTTTATTTGATAAAAATCAAAAAACTTTTCTTTTTATAGAAAAAGAGCTTCATAGCAAGTTATAAGATAATTGCTTATATTAAGGGCCCCTACTTAGATTTTTATAAAAATTGCAGCAGACTAAAAAAACGTAATGAATAATAAAAAAATTTTTTGTAAGTCTTTAGGAAAATAAGTTACAGCCTCTCAAAGTTTAGAATTTTCCCATAAACTTTTCTTATAAATAAAAATCTGAATGGGCCTCTCAAGGTCATTTTAGGACCATCTTAGTTCAGGTTATAAGATTTAAGTATACACAGATTTACTGTGTATACTTAACAAAATATAACCTGAACTAGTAAGGTCCTAAAATGAGACCTAACCTGGATGGATTGACAATACCCCAAATAATAACCGTAGCATATATTAGAGTTGGATTTAATGTTGGCTGTCAGCCTAAATTCTTGGAGTTCTGGCAGTTGTGCCGAGAGAGTAACTTAAATGTAGTAGCTGATTTTTATAATATGGTCTCCGCTTGGGACTTTTTGTAAATTATCCATAAAGAAAGGGTAAAAGTTTTGGAAAAGGGTAATTCTATCAGATATCTTTATTTTTTTGGCAATAAGTTAGTATATTCTTGGATACTTTAGTGAGATGAGTCTTTCTTAAAGTTAATAACGAGCGAAATACATAAAAAAAAAGGTAGTAAACTGCCAGACCTCTTTACACGGAGTCAATGCGATAAATGGTGTCATTTCGAAAAATCGTGTAAAGAAGATAATTGTGTGTTGGCATTGCCCTTTTATATAATTACTTAAATGTTAATATTAAACTAAATAGTAATATTTATTTTAAAACGTAAATTGTAATTGTTCGTAACGTAAATTTTAAAAAGACTGCCTTTGGCTACATTTACATAAACTATTCAAAAATTAAAATTTTTTAAAATTAAGCATTTTTTTTTTTAATTAAATAAAATATCAGACTTTACAGCACAGCAGGTTGTCATACTTGTATGGCAAACTGCTGTAAAGTTGTTATATGCAGGGCCCTCTTAACTTCGATTTCGCCCTAGGCAAAAAATCACTAAAGCATATATCATTATTATATATTATATATATATAATATATATATATTAATATATAGTATATATTTATAATATATATATAATATATATATATTAATAATATATATATATATATATATTATATATATATTTATATAATA
>JABUQX010089396.1:27500-29958 GCA_015478945.1 Trachelipus rathkii | reverse complement strand
AGAGAAGATGCGGACATAGTCAGGATGGCGGGTGAAGAATTTGGTCACCGTCCAACTAACGACTAGGTGAGCATTGTCACCCACGAGAAATCGAATTTTCGTCTCGTCCGCGTTGTATAATTTTTTTTCCCGCTGAGGCGATTTGAAATTTTTTTAAAGAAAATATTGTTTAAAATAAATTGATAAAAATAAATAAGATAATAAATAAAGGGAAACTGTGAAAAAAATGAAGGGTAGGATCATTTTGACAGATGAGAGGGGGAAATAAAATTGATTGAATTTAAGTCTTTTGTTCTTATCACCTGTTTCTATTCTTATGCTTAATTATTATTATTATATTATTATTATTATTATTTTATTTTAATTATTATTATTATTATTATTATTATTATTATTATTATTATTTATATATTATTATTTTATTATTATATCTATTATATAATATATATATATATTATTAGTATATAAGTGATGGTGAATGAGCAGTGTTATATGATGGCACGGTACACTTCGTTATTTTCAGCTGGAGTATTATAGCTAGATATTAAGAGTCTGTCATATCAGTATATTCGTATATGTGTGCACTGTAGAGGTGATGTGTGCTGAGGGCGTTGTATGACGCGAGGCTACGACTTGCAAAATTAACGAGCGACAGAGTTTGCGAGCCCGCATCTGGGAGATTCTTCGGTCAATTTTTGGCGTCACGTAGTATTCAGATATAGTTAATATTTTTCAGGCTAAAGGGTGTTCGATCCTCGTTCGCGTCGCCTTTTTCCTTAGCCGTGTTTTGTACGCTCTGCGCTTCCGCGTTTTTCGGGAATTTTCACGCGTCTCTTTGTATAAACGCTTGAAGCGTCAAATTGGGGGTTTTCGAGGTCGGTGATGCGTTCTGAGGTTCTGGAACCGGTCAAACCAATTCAATAGCCGAGCATGACACAAATTCGTGTTAAAGTCGCAGAATTTTGATCCTTGAAGTTGTCCACGAGTTTGGGTCTTTTGTTGGGTTCAGAGAAGTAGAGCCGTTGTATTGAGGTGAGTGTGGTTGAGGCGTTTGAAAGCAGGTAATTTTCAGTCATAATGCCGACATGAGCTTGGAGTCGCTTTTCCGTAAAGGATCGTCAGACTTTGAAACCGCTTGATGGTGTTAAGTTGGAGTTCCTTAGGTCCGGGGAAGTCGATTCTGAGATTAGTGAGGCTTAATGAAGACAAGGAATTCAGTAGGTTAAAATGCTGACAAATGCCATGGTATGGAAGTATTCTTACATCAAATGTTTAGGTTTTCTACTTTGGGTATTGGTCAAATTAAATGGGCTTGATACTGCGAAGGATGGTGGTGGATACCGAGATTCTTTGGAGCTCAAGCTTTGGGGAGAGAATTTGAGTTTCAGAGAATGGGGACTGGTAAACAAGTCTGTATAAGACTCGCAACACTTGACATTCTCGACCCTCAATTATTACGATGGTTAATTGACTTATCGTTCTTCAAACTAACTTGGCTCCCCGTATGAGGGTGACCGAAGACCTCATCGTTAGACGGAGGTTACGGTCCGTGCGCCCAACGAGAGGGGGGCCACCAGAACCTCGCTAAAATCGAACATGTCGGTCGAGAAGGTTAAAATTTGGAGGAAGGATTCGGCTTCAGATTCTGAAAAGAGTCTGGATCGGAATCAGAGGAGTTGGAAACGGCACCGGTGCTGGCTCCCGTGCGGTGCTGAGTTAGTAAATATCTCCCGTGTAATTGGAAGCAAAGTTTGTATCTTTAATATATGTATTATCGACACCCGTAGATGCTCTCCGGATGATGAGGATTTAAAAGAATCATCAAAGGGTGTTGCGGTCCCTTTGGGGGGGACCCCCGCCGGAATGCATAAGAAAGTAGAGAAAGCGAGTCGGATTCAGAGCAGAGAAGGAACGAGTCGAGAAGGAGGTCGAGTCAAAGGATTCGGAGTTGACAACGCACCGGTGCTGGAGTCGGCCTGTGGTGCAGAGTATAGAAAATTCCATATCGAATGCAACAGATCGTTGTGTCCTTTATATAGTATCGGCGTTGCAAGATCTCGGACATGATGGTTTAAGAACCTTCAAGGAAAATAATTAAATAAATAATAATAATAAATAATAAATAACAAATAGAAAACTAGAAATAAATAAAGTTAAATTAAAATTAATCTAAATTAAATAAAAAAATAATTAAAAAATTAAATTAGAAAAAAATTATATACCGTAACACATTAAATCTTTTTATGCTCGTATATTAATTAAAAATATTATCGTTTGTTAGGCGAGTAAACCTAAGTCAGTAATCAAACCAGACCATCGAACCGACCCCTCTCTGTCCTTACATGACACTAGTTGATCTATTGTTCAAGATTATATTTTTTTGTACTAAATCTGTGCGATGTTTAAATTAGGGCACGGACACCGGAAGAGGACTGTAAGTACATAGCAAGTCAGATAA
>JABUQX010089396.1:0-17500 GCA_015478945.1 Trachelipus rathkii | reverse complement strand
ATGAAAGGCAAGGCGAAGAATCACACCCTGAAGTAAATAAGAAGACTCCGGTAGGCCACGCCGATCCCGGAAGCAGTGGATTGAAGAAGGAACCCAGAACTCAAGCTAAAAGAATCTTAAATCCAACTACAAACACATTCGTTCCAGATGCTCCAGTTTCAGAGTTCGTCTTCGGGCTTAAACCTATTTTAGATACAGCATCTCTTCACAAGTCAGAACCGTTAACGTTCGATGGATCCACTTCAATATGTAACCTGGAAATCGAGTTTAGGTCTTGGTTCAAAGTGTAGTAAATGACAAACAGAGGCTCCTTAATTATCTGCATCGTTATACACAGGACAAGCGCAGGAATTAGTGAGTGCGTATATTTCTATGGATTCTGTAAACGCATACGAAGAAGCAATAAAAGAACTAGAAGAAAGCTTTGGGAACGTTCATCTTCTTGTAAGCACACTGAAGGACAGGCTAGAGGGATGGCCAGTCATTAGATCTGGAGACATGACAGGACTGAGGGCTTTTGCAGATTTCTTGAAAAAATGCGAAATATATAAAAGATCCAATGAAACTTAATATCTCTGGACGATCCCGACAAAATATGATAAATGTTGAGAAAGTTACTCAAGCTATCTTATCCGCAACGAATGGAATAACGCAAGCCTTCAATTCTCCGCAAAAATGGACCTAAGAACATGGCGATCATAATCCAAGCTTCGGAACAGTTTCTCCCAAATTCATATCTGAACAAGCTCGCTAGCACGCTTTTCTATCGCCACGTGTAACCACCAGTCAAATACATCATTTATGATCAGACAAAAGGCGCAAGAGGGAGTCACCGTAACATTAAGAAGGCAAGCAGTTTTCGCACCACCCAAACACAGTCAGCAGAGACATACACTAGAATTACGCCTGCGTTTTTTTGCAAAGAAAATCATTAGCATGCAACAAACGCCCGAATATCTCGCAAAAATCTAACCATTGCACAATAGGCACAGAAATTTTCCCAGAGAAGGCAGTTAATGCCTTAATTGCTATCGTCAGAATCACAGGTAAAAGATTGCAGGAATCTAACCGCTGCAAACTTGCAAAAGAAGCCTCACACTCTTCTTGCATGAAGGAAGAAGCTAACCCGCGGCTCCTCATCATGAAAGAAGGGCCCACAGTGAAGCCACTCAGCAGTAATTCATCGCAATAAAGGCAAGGAGAAAGCGGATTTGTAAAATAAACACTCAATCTCCTTAAATTTTGCCCAATCTGGATTTGTACCTCTAGCTCTCCCTACCCACCGGGTGCTCACTTAACGCAATGCTGGACCCCCCCCCCCAGTCCCCCCCCAAAAATAACCCCATTTATTTAATGAAAACTTCTCTATTCGCAAAGGCTCAATGCTTACTGGAAAGAAGTGAATTTAAGCATCAAAACTATATCTGCGCCCAGAACACACCGAGTCCGTTAAAATGTAAGAACCTCGTCGTGCAAGGCTTCGATCAATAGAGAAGAATCGCCACTTAGGCGCTGTATACATCGCGTAAGACATCGGCACGACAGAGCACAGTTGCCAGCCTGGAAGTAGCTGAAAGAAATACGAGCATTTTAACATTGAAAGCCTATGTACGGCTGGAGCGGATATACATCGTAACCGTTGAGTTCTGATAGGTTTAAACTGGCCCAGAGCCGTAGAACCTTGAACGTCGTTACCGGAAAGAGAGGTCAACCATTCGGCGGGTATCAAAGTAGACTTCGGATGGGGAATCCATAAGGGAAAACAGAAGCCTCGGATGATCCGACCGATCATGAACTTCGCATCAACAAGTGGTACACGCAATAGTTGCATTCGACACTCACTTAAAGAGGTATACCGTCTGAACGACATGGGACAATATTAGAAAGAGACTTAAGCGAACGCCCAAGTGGAAGATAAACCCTTAACTCACAAGAGATGTGGAATTCCTTAACATAATTGAGGAAGGAATAACGCAGGAAACAAGGGATTATGACTAGACTTCCCCTGAAAAGATAAATAGAAACTAATTACACAACCACAGACACTCCGCTCTTTGCAGATTGTGCTCCGTAAAGAAAAAATTACGAAAAAGGATCACTTATGCAAGGAAAGACTATCACCTCGTTTATGGAAACTCTGATAGAAAGGGATACGCAGAAAGAATTACCACAATCGGAATTATCAAAGGACGCAAGTTTGGTTCTTGCCACATCAATGCAGTATACTCATTCCAACGACCATAAATTCGAGTAGTGTTCGATGCAAGTGCAAAATATGCAGGCACATCTTTGAACGAAAGGCTTCTACAAGCACCGGATCTAACTAACACGATTATTGTTTTTGTTTTTTTGGTAGATTTTGCATGGAGCCCATAGCATTTACATTAGACGTAGAAGCCATGTTCCATTAAGTGGAGGTTAAGGATTATCACAAAGACTATTTCAGATTATTCTGGTGGACAAATGGAGAGTTAGAAACTGATCCCGTCGAATTTCGAATGACAGCACATATCTTCGGAGCCCAATCTTCCCCCTCAATGTGCAACTTTATCTTCAAACACAATGCTGAGAAGTACAAAGAGGAACTGGGAGACGAAGCTTTCAAGTTCATAGCACAACATTTTTTTCTGGACGACGGTCTTTACTTTACTACACTACATCTGTCGCGGAAGCCTTAGACGTGATAAACTGAAGCAAAGCAGTTTGCACTAAGGGCGGCTTTAATCTGTGCAAATTTCTCTCAAACTCTAAAGAAATAATGAGCCAAATTCCTGAAAAAGATCAAAGTAACGCAGGGCAAAGATATTTAACAATAGAAGACAGCAATAAGCCAGCAGAAAAAACACTAGGAGTGATTTGGGAGGTAGATCCGGATCAATTTAGCTTCAAAATAAAATGCAAGACAGCCCCTTGACTCGCAGAGGAATTCTCAGCACAGTCAGCTCCGTGTACGATCCCTTGGGATTCGTGTCTCCCTTCATCCTAAAGGGTAAAAAGATCATGCAATTATTAAGTAAAGAGCAAGCAGATTTGGACGACATCATCCCAGGAGAACTTCAAACGTGCTTTGATCAATGGAGAGCTAGTTTACCCAAATTGAAGGAAGTAAAAATACGAAGATACTTGAAGGAATGTTATTCATCCGAGGTTAAAACAATAGGTTTACACTACTTCGCTGACGCTTCACAAACTTCCTACGGACAATGCTCATATTCAAGGATTTTTTAAAAAAACGGAGGCACAATATGTAATTTAGTGATGGCCAAATCTAGAGTCAGTCCATTAAAACCAGTCACCATTCCAAGGCTAGAACTTCAAGCAGCCGTGCTATCAGTCCGAATCTCTAGATTGCTAAAGAGAGAACTGAATGGTAACGTCGATTCCGAGTTCTTCTGGACCGACAGTACTACCGTCTTGGGCTATATAAATAACGACGCCGGGCAATTTCAAGTCTTCGTCGCCAACAGGGTTAGCGAAATTAAAGAAAGCACTTCGCCAAATCAATGGTATCACATAAACTCCACCGACAACCCAGCCGACACAGCATCCAGAGGAGCTTGGGTAAAGGGGCTACTAAAGAACGAGCTCTGGTGGAATGGCCCAAGATATCTTCGACGGGAACGAACATCTCTATGCCGCAACCAAGCGGTTGGAACATTTCCGCAGAAGACCCAGAAGTCAAGATCACATGTCATGCAATCGAAGTTGAGGAGAACAACATACTGGAACACTTTAGGTATTTTTCCCGATTGGTTCAGGGTAGGAGGAGAGGTAGCAACTGCCATCAAATTGAAGAGAAGGTTACGAAAGCAAAATCGGGGAAAACCCATAACGACCGAAGACTTGCAAGATGCAAGAAAAGATTTTAAAAATCGTTCAAAGAAGCCACTTTGCAAAAAAAAAATCGAAATTCTCATCAAGCCAGGAACCAATAGTAATTGTTCAGTGCCTCGAACCAGCCCCCTCTACAAGTTGGATCCATTTCTTGACAATGAGAAGATTTTGAGAGTAGGAGGAAGAGTCTGGAGAGCAAACTTTCCGGAAGAACTCAAACATCCCATTATACTGTCTAAAAAGCACATAACTGGATTAAGCATAAGGTTTCATCATGAGATTGTAAGACACTCCGGTAAAGGAGGTAAATGAAATAAGAGCAAGTGGATATTGGATCATAAACGGACCCTCCACAATTGAAACTCTATCCATTCATGCGTTACTTGCAAAATACTTCGAGCCAAAACAGAAACGCAGAGAATGGCGGACCTTCCAAAGAATAGACTAGAGGCAGGACCAGCCTTTACATGTTGCGCCGTAGGCTATTTCGGCCATGGATCGTGAAAATTGGGCGCAAGGAAGAGAAGAGATATGGAGTGCTTTTCACGTATCTTGCGTCAAGGGCAGTACACCTGGAAGTAGCACATATCTTGAACACAGATTTGTTTGTAGGCGAGGATCAATTCGATTATTGCCATGTGACAACGGAACCAACTTTCTCGGAGCAAAAAATAAACTAGAGAAATCGGTCACAATTGGATAATATCACAATCAAACGAGCTAGTAAGGGACAACTGCGTTTGGATACCGTTCCAAACGAACCCCCCACATGCCAGTCACATGGTCGGAGTACTGGAACGTCAAATTCAAACAGCCAGAAGTATCCTCTCTTCCATACTTTTCAACCACGGACAACAATTAGATGATGAATCCTTGTTAACGTTTATGGTAGAGACAGAAGCTATAATAAAAAATCGTCCACTTGCACTGGAAAACATTAACGATCCAGATCATCCATAAATCTCTGACACCAAATCCTTTTAACCTTGTGGTCAAGAATTCTGATACCATCACCAAGCAATTTTCCAAAGGAGATGTTTACTCTAAGAAAAGATGGAATCGTGTTCAACCGTTGGCAGATGAGTTCTGGTCAAGATAGAGGAAAGATTTTTTACACGCTTTGTAACCAAGTTAGAAATGCACTCACGCCAAGTCAAACTTAAAAATAGGTGACATTGTTGTTCTTAAGGAAAGCGAGAGACCAAGGAAAGATTGGAAAGTTGCCGTTGTAGTCAAGGCAAACCCAAACCAAAATGGTCGAGTTCGATGAGTAGAAATACGCTTAGGAGATTCTGGATTGGATAACAAGTGAAAAGAAATAAAAGATCATCAATTTTGAAAAGGCTAATTTATTCAGAAGTCCTTTTAATCCTAGCGGAAGACGGGGAAAACACCCATTGAGAACCTTTTGCCTGTACATATTTATTTTCAAAATCATAGTGATTTTGAAGGAGCCATATAGCGCTACAGTTCGCGAAGAAATATTCTGGCACTTTCGGGTCTTTGTAGATTTCGACTCTTCCCGCACCCCCAACTCGAATTCCACAGTCTGCAATTGAAGGGTTTTAGTTATTGAAAGTAAATTGACGGTGTGGTTCATTTTTTATTTTTTATTTTATATTTTCTTTATTTTTATTTTTGTGTGTGTTGCTTATATAGTATTGCATATAGTAATTACCTTTTTTATTGTTACAGTTACCTATTCTAATCTATATGACTTAGTAAATGTAAATTGGAAGTGAGCATTTAAGTTATTACTTAAAACTGTATACAAATTAGCGACACTAAGAGCCTATAGTTTATGTCGCAAAACTTTTAAAATAAGTATTCGGGAAATACTTGTCATAAATTAATTATTATTTGCGTAAAAGTATCCTAATAAATGCACATTTTAAAATAAATTAGATGACATTAATATCCTTTAAATATTATTACAAAAGTATATAAAAATGATCAATTGAACTAATGTCATGAACAGAGTTAAAGAAAGAAAACTTTTACTAATATTGGAAAGTGTGGATCTGTGGCACACGAACTTGCTCTCTAACTGGTTTTAAAAATTATCATAAAAAGGATTTGAATTGGTTTATTTCTTTTCGTATTACATTGATTCTGACATGCTGCATACTCCTTTCTTCATTAAAAGAATGTAGAAGTTCTTTTTCAACTTCCGCCACGCTTGAAAATCTTTCATCCCTTTTTACACGAAATTCTTTCCAAAACAAGCATCACGTTTTCAATCATGATTATTAATTTCAATTATTCTATTTATTGTAATAAAAAAGCATGCACTCACAAGAGAAATAGATCCTCTCATGGACTGATTAATAAAATGTTATTCTGTATATTTTTTTCTTGTAGTGCATTTTATTTAAACAAAAGTCCATATTAGATTAAGTTTCTTTAATTCAGCCTCAAAATGACTCTCCATTAACATCGATGCCATCGCTTGACACACACTCACTACCCCCCCTCACCCCTCTGTGTATGTAAACCATGCATTTAGCTAATGAGAAAGGGAATTTATAAATTATAACGCAGCATATAGCTTCTAAATACAAATGTCTTGTATTATATATATATTAGTTTTGACTAAGCCTTTTGTTTATAAATAATTGTTTATAATGGTAAAGCATAAGAACTTTTTTGAGGTTACCCCAAAATATATATATATATAATCGAATATAAGGTAATTGGGATCTAAGTGATGAAGAATTCTATTTGCCACTACTTATACAAGAATACGATTTTATGTATTGAGTGATAGTTCTAAAGATATATATGATTTATAAATTTTTAATATTACATCTCTCACAAAGATCATAATGGCAACCAGAGATTATATTTAAAATCTCACTGACACAAAATAAACCTCAAGGTAATATTAAGATACTGTACCTGTTGGAGCTCTTCATTATGTATTATAAGTGTTGACTTTTCTTGATAAAGATGCAGAATCTATTTTGAAAATGACTAATTAACTCTAAAAAGATTAAAACAAATATCTCTCTAACCAAATTAAAACATTATAAACACATGTCACTATATGCAACCTATGAATTGAATTCAAAAAATGTGATTGGAATCTTAAATATAATATAGCTGACTCTCTCAATACATAATTATTACATCTCTGATACTATAATTATTAATCTTCAGTTAAGTTTAATTTAGTTATCGGTTTATTCTACTTAGTATCATTATTCCATGTGAGTGTGTAGTAAATAATATAATATCAAATGACACTTAGCATTTATCTGTGATTACAAAGACTATCTATATATTATTTCCAAGCACAAAAAAAATAATATTTAATGAACTGTATATATAATGAGTGTAATAATAAGAATAATATATGTAGATATATATCGAGTGTTAAAGAGCAATGTATATAGAGTCTCATGCCGTATATACTTTTTTATACTATCACTTATCCACCTCATTTAAGTTTATTTTAGGAGAGAAATGTAATTAGATTACGCTATACTATTTTGCGAGAGAGCGTACAAATTTTTATACGTGTAAAAATTCGCCTTACCTCACATAGATATGCAAATGTTAAAAAATAGGTATTGAGAATAAATAATAACAAAAAGCGCGCAGATGGGTTTCCAACGTTGTGGTTGAACTATAATGAAGCCTATCATTTGCGTGTTGAACATTTTGGTGAATGTATACTAATCTTGTATATATTAGTATGAATAAAATTTACACACTGTTATTGGGCAAATAGTGTGACACTAAACTTTTCCTTGTATGTCTTTAATAGTATAACTAACGATATAATAAATTCACACAATGTCTCTCACCTTAAAAAGCGTTTGCTACCTCTATTTTTATATATGTATTATTATACTTATATCATATTAATTTCTCATGTTACACTATATTATATAATATAAGTGTTTCTGTTTTTGTTTTTTATTTTATTTTCAAATAATTGTTTCGAAAATTTCTTCAAACACTCCATCTCTCATGAGAGTAAGAACACTATTAATAAAATGATGATGTAATCTTTAATTTATTCATTGATATTATATTAAATTTTAAATTATTAATATTTATTGTCATGATTACTAGATTTCGCTTTAAAATTTGAGATTAAATTTATTATCTGCAATAGATGAATATTTATAGAATGTAGCAAGAAAAAGAATCAGTTATTTTTCTGTTATGTATACGTTGCTACCTTTAAAAGTATTCAAACTAACTATTTAATTTATTATATAATATATAGACATCTGTTTACCTTAGTGCCTATATCAAATTCAACAGTATATATTGAACGTTGATAGACGAGTACAAATTGGAATGTGTATACCTGAGACTTTGATTCACTTTATTTAGATAGTGATTTACCTATTCAATAATTCAATAAATGCATCCCTTAATTGTATTTAATAAACAAGACAATTTCTAATAAACATTATTATATCAGATTGATAATGGAAGGAGTTATAAGTGTGACGTGCATACTTAACCTTTTTATATATGCGGCTAATATGATTTTGGTATTTATGGTGGCAGAATCTGGATAGAGATGAGATGTTACTAGGTTGTGTATAAAAGTAGTAAGTGAGGTTATGAAAGTAAATGTAGTATAAGAGTAAGGTTATGGTTTAGTGAGGATAGTCCTCAGCTCTAAAATTGTAAATTTACTGTATTTAGATGGTGTAGCTAGACGGAACAAGAGTATGAGTATTTAATCAATATTTTTAGTGTAATATATGGTTGGATGAAAGTGAGGTATATAATCAGGATGATGACAGAGTGATTATAAGTAAGCGGAAAGTTGTGTAATATATGGTAATATAAAATTATTAGTTATATATATTATAATTGCTAATTAAAATCACGTTGTGATCATTGGATGTATAATATGATCACCATAAGAGTGTAGCGTCTGTATTGTCGACTAGATCACATTCCCTTCTCTCACATTAAGTGTATGAGTGAGTTATGTGTATAATCGCGTGTTTATATGGGTAATGATTTTTAGTAATGGTAACGTAATAGAGAATCTGAGATAAAGAAATTTATAGTGAGCTCTTAATAAAAGATACACACATGTACTTCATTTATATGAGTTATATATTCTCGACATCTTTAGAAGGTATTGTAGTTTACTCGAGAATTGACATAAGTGATAAATATAGATAATATTATGTTAGAGATTAATTTCATGAACCGTAAACTATTTATTAAGTTGAGTTTTGTTGTCCTCATAATATGTGTTGTGTGAAGTAAAGGTATATATATATATATAGGTAAATTAGATATGATGAATTATACATGAAAGTATCCATTGGAAATTAGGTTTGTGATTCGTGTGGAAACGGTAATGGATAGAATAGTCGCGTTGTTAAGCGGGTATGTAATATAGTGTGTGTATATATAAGTACTTGTTTAGGGAATCTCCGACTTGATGAAGATAATAACGAAGGAAAAAGTGTGAAATTTAGAGTATCATAGTGATATAAAATTATAGTATTATTATTAGTAGGAGAGAGAATGTGTGAATATGTAGCAGAGTCAGAGAAGATAAAAGGTCATCTAATTAATAGGTGAAGGTAATAGCTAGGGGTTTGTGATAGGTGAGATACGGTTTGTGGCCCACCTTGTAGCTAGTAGAGAACCCCCACATTTGAACAAGATAGCTACTCAAGATTGTGAGGTGCTATGACTTTTTTTAATGCTCGACAGTACTCTGTAACGTAAAGCGATGAGACGGGTCGAGATTTCTCTACTAGCGAGATAAAAATTAACTACACTTATAATAATATTGGAATCAGAGTACTCACGGAAAAGTGTCTAGAATGGGATTAACCGTTTATTGGTTGTGTGTCTTTTTTTATCATCTCTCGAAAACATATTTGTAAAATCATTCCCAGTTTGATTTCTTACAACCTAGCAAGATAACGGGTGTGATCACACAAGGTGGGATGTTAGCGCGAGCGCTGGTTACCACTGCGTCAGGGTCTAGAGAGCACCCGCTCGGCCGTCACCACTCTCAAATATGCATAAGAGAGCATGGTGGATGATTGGATTGTTCCGTATGTAACTATCTCATCTATGTGTGGTGATGTAGTGCTAATTGTTCCCCCCGATTCGAGTGAGTACTAAATTCCCCAGAATGAGTCACTCTGAATGTAGCACCTCAACCATGATTATTTCCTGCCATCTTATTATCTCGAGTTTATTATCCCTATGGTATTCCTATAGAGTGTTAATAGTAATATTACCTAATAACCTTTTTTTGAATATGTAAATTAATATATATTGTATTTTTTTATTTAACTATAAGGTATTAATTATCCAATTTATGGTGAGTAAAACACCGCAAAGATGTCAGAGTTATAGCAAGTTATCGGAGGGAGTCATCTCGAAGAACTCTCCTGGTGACGAACAGCCGGAATGAATCACTCACTCCCCTCGGGGTATGCTAATGTGACTCATGAGAATCCCGCAGATCTTCGTATTTGACTTTGAGTTATCGAGAGATATGCAAAATAGCTCTGCTGCCAGGAGGAAGGGCTCTCTCCAAACAATTCCCTCCGGCCTTGAGCTACGAAAGTTCTGTATATTATCCACGTTCCTGCACACCCTCTACGGCTCCACGCCACCCATAGAAAATGGTGTGGACGGCACAATATATATATTTATAAAAAATATTAATTTTACTCGTAATGAATTCTAGTGAGGCAACAAAGAGAATATAACAAAGAGATAAAATAGAATATAAAAGAAAATAGAATAGAGAGGTTATTAGTGCGAGCCGAAGAATTGATCTCCTTTTAAAATGTAAGAATTTAATCTTCCTCATTAACAAATAGTATAGTTTTGATCTATATTTAATTTTTTGATTAAATTTCTGTATCTCTTCCAATCTTCTCTAGTTACATTTAATACTGTGAGTGTGTATTCTATAATATAATAAAAACTTTATTCTCTGTATCAAATTGAAAATTCCAAATATTATATCAATTTTTTAATTATTTTTTTATCTTATATAATTTATATGATCTTAGATTGTGAATAATCTTATCTTATTTTTAAAACTGCATTTTTAAATTTTAATATTCACAATGGGAAAAGTATAATAATTAATACTCTCATTATTATCATTTACTTTATACTATATTATGTATTTATTTAAATTTATTATATATCTAAGGAAAGGTGGTGACTCTGATTGTATCTTTAGAGGTGATAGTGGGAGGGGTAGTACAGAGATACTTATTGGTCTGCGAAGAGGCCCACTTTCATTTATTTTATTATTATATATTATTTATTGTGATATTATACTCTCACTATTGTATATATATTCTCTCACCGATATTGTATACTCTCTATTATTTATTTCTAGTATTATATATTTTTTATTACTATTAGTACTTATTATTCGTCATATTTTTGTGTACTCAATGTTTACTTATTTATACCGAGTCCCTTCCCGTTTTAGTCTTCACTACCTATACTCTATTTTTATTGTAATGTTACATAACTCAAACTACGATAATTACATGTTACCTTTTAAAATGAAGAGTGAATTATACTCACACCCAAAATTCTCTCTCACTCTATAGTGCGTGCATTGGAGCTCTAATAATCTATTAGCTATGCGAGAGTAATGTACATCTTCTGCCCATCTTTACTTCCTTCTCATCAGTATCAGTGTAAAGTTGATAAAAAGTTTATCTATCTTAAACACCTTAGGAAATTATAAAAAGCCTACATTTCCCCGGGCCCGGGCCATTGTTTGGGTACACTTACCAACCATCTCACCATAGATCCTATAGACATTACTATTTTGAGGAAGGGACTTGGTGGTCTTTTTGACATACGGAGGTGTGCGCATATATAAATCTGGCAATCGCTTATCATTATATCTCAGTCTGAGTGCACGCTATTATATATTTCATTTACTTATTTGGAGGATTATATATGTGAAACGCTCGAGAGTTTCGGGGCTTTTCCGAGGTACCACAACACTCAATGCCAACACTATACCAGTGGTACTAAGGTTTTCTAAGAGGGATATATTATATATATAGATATTATATGGTAAGGCATATGGTGATGTAGGGCGTACGTGTATTCGTGATTAGACTCAAGTGAGAAATTAACTCATTGTTTTTATTTATCATTTGTTGTTTTAATTATTGAGTGTTATTATTTAATTGGTAAAAAGGAGAATAATTTTTTTATGGTGAAATAAAATAAAAAGTAATAACGTTTTCAAGTATAAGGTCAGGTAAATACAACAAACTGTCGTACCTCTACAATTTCTAGTACCACAGCAATCAAAAGGGGCTTTTGATGCCCTATATTGTAATTGAAATGGTTTAGTGATACTCCTAACTTATAACAACAATAGTTTTAAATAATTATATTGAAAAACCTGATTTCACTAGGAACTACCCCATTTAGACTTAATCAGATAGGTGTTCTTATTAGTCCTCTCAGCACGATACCTACTTCAACTTCTAAATACTTAATACATTACTGAGTCACTCAAGCCATCATTATTAGAAATACTACTCTAAAGAAACTCAAAATAGCACTATAATTGGATCATCAATATCATACCTTCCTCAAGTACATATACGACAGTCTTTCAATAAGGGGCTTCTTAGAGGTCGCTTTTCATGTGATCCTTAGGATCGTAAACTTCATTATACGCAATACTTTTATTTATAATATTTACTCATTCTGACTTCTTTCAATGTATCCACGACTTTGCCTTAGCTCAAGCTCAACTTTAGTTATTAGCTTTGTAGTAAGCTACTTTCCAAATAATACCTTATAAAGTCCTCAGGCAGCGCCCTTGATGAATGTTCCATCTCTAGGTCTGTTACCTTGCTCTAGAACCTCTCATAAGCTAACGTTCTTCACGTTTACCCATCGCATCTGAGGATAAAGATCCTGTTCTTCTAAACCTTAACATATTAGTTCGTAAAATCACGTCAAATAAGGATACCTATATTAATTTGCCTGAGTAGAGCTCTTGATTTACGTAAGTATATTCGGAAGACATTCTTACTCAGTATACTCATTGCTAGAGATTAACATAACTAATACTCATAATAATCGGCTCACTAGATATTGGTTTATCGGTGATTTCCTCATACTTTCTAATAATATCTGATTAATAACTCATATAGAACTCCACTCAATCGAGACGAATCATACTGATCTCCTATATTACTTCATATCTCACTTGATTGACTCTTTCCCTAACAATAACAAAGTATTAATACTCTGGTTTTAATATGCACACTATATATGAGACTAATGTGTAGCCCTTATTATATATCACACAGTAAGGCGTTTCAATAGTGCCATTATATAAATTTTGATACACCCCCAAAAATATATTGTTATTATATACCGGTCACCCCCAGACCATATGCCTATCATGTGGAAGATTACTCTTTATCACACCATAATCTATCTCGAGTGCGGGTACAAGATCGGTGTATCCATATGTAATTGTCCCTATATCGTGCAAGTAGGGCCAGAACTTATACCCATACTCATAATGCCTCCTTATGTTAACCACTCCCCCTTATTCTATTCTCGCTTATTTATATATATTGTGAGATAGAGAATTCCTATTAAAAGTTTAAATTCCATTCATTATATAAGTTTTGAACGTCGTGAGGCAATACACGTACCTGAGAGCAGTAGGAAGTATAGTTTATGCATATATCTAATGTTCTCTTACTCATACTATTAGATATATAATGTCACAACAACTAAATAACCTCTACATCTGAGGCTCTAACATTATGCATTAAATCGCTTCCTCACCGTGATAGCTATGAGTTAGTAGCCCAGTAACCTTATCCTTACCCTGTCGCCGTCCTCCATATCGACTCTCTATCTACTTCCTAAGATCCGGGTTCAATACCTGCTCTAGTGTTTGAATATTCCATATTTGTTTCACGTGAGACAGCTGTTCGCCTCAACTCCTATATATCTTATACCTAATATTATCACAAGACCACTGCAGTACGTCACTATATATATTACTTATATACCGTGTCGCCAACGCGTACACCATCTCTCTATAGATGTCCACATTGCTTGAGATTCCATACCCTAACTCAATGGTGAGCTAGTATACTATGCTGATGTTAGATGCCTGTTATTCATGATATCCATCATATGAGGTCGTTTATATTCAATCACGTACTTGTTAGTCACGGTAATATATATGTTCTGACCTTCTTATATATACTAACTATCTCCCCTTATAAACGTCTTTCTCGAGCCAACATCCTTAACTCCTTTGCGTATTCGGTCTATATGTTACCTGACTTACTTATTAAAACAGAAGTGACCTATATCATATTATGAGAACATGAGGTGTATTCACATTATTCATCATCCCTCAGCATAAACGTACGCTCGACACGCTCGTTCTAAATGGTACAAGAACAATATGCGAGATGGTGATAATCACACACACTCTTACATCAGACAATATTGTGGCACATAACAACTCGGTGCCTCTCCACTTCACCTACTCACATCGAAGAATAAAGAAAGTTTAGTCATTAAAGAGTTGATACACTCGCCAAACATCACGCCGCCATTGCGCACACTAGAACTACACCATAATACCCCTCACTTTCGAGTGAGTTTCTATTATACAATAACAACACTAGTCTACAATCGATTTTACTCTACCCAAATACCAGGACTCAAGTTCTGGAGAGCACACAAAAAATCTCTTCGCGCCATTGGCTCACCCTCGTGTATTGCTAAGGCCCAGTAAATACTCACAATAGATTTTTAGAAGTGAGTTACTATTCAAATAGATATAGTAAAAATCACTGTGAGTTGATGTAAACACTCTACAGTGAAGAGTCTGCCACGAATAATGTATCGTCTCACTATGTACTTGAGATATTATATATATTCGAGTCGTCTCAATGTGCTGCTGGTCTCAGGACTCGCAAGCTACAATTCGCCCAGAAGAGTGCGCTTGAACGTACGAGACCGGGGGGGGTCTTGGATGTGAGCTTAGATTTTTGAGTTCATATTATTTTTAAGAGTGTCAATTGTAGAATTAAGACTATCTCCCCTCTTCTGCCTTATACAGGCAGATGATCAGTAGCATAAAAAATATTAAGGTTACCTCTCAGATATCACAGTCCGAAGTATCCTGCTCATTTTACTCGGTCTAATATTAATCGATGTGATTTAGATATCCTATGGATCTCTATGACTAACTCAATCTTGAAATATAGGGGAGGACATTCTAAAAAAAACATAACACACAGCAAGTCTTGAGTAACTGTGGATCAGCGATCACCGGCTCACGTTCGCATCAGAGCTATGTCCTGGCTACTCATGATGTAACTCATCAGTGACCTCACATCATCTCTCTTCTGTGCGACTTCGCGAATAAGATATAGACTCAACTCTACCACCGTATAACACTCAGCTACTATTAGAAATGCACGGAAGTTCAGCTAGCTAGAAAATATAAGAGGGGCACTGCAGGTACACACCGCTTCCCTCGAGTCCTGCCTACAATTCATGAAATACCAGGCAGGAGTATTCATCCATTCGTTTAAGAGTGTTGGAGATGTTGAGGGTATGACTTGGTACTCCTCTTTGAGAAGAGCACAAAGATTGCTTGGAATGATGAATGCGCATATACCCCTTGGTCCTAAACAGAGAGGCTCTTACATTTCCCTATTGCATGATTATATTTCTCTTCCCCCTGGGTGATTTGGACGTTATTCACTAGGTATATATGTTGAGTAATTCATGATTAGCATTCAGATTCCTCAATCCACTATCTTCCCGGACGATGGCTAAATCTCAGCAGATAGTGACTTATCTATCACTAATTTTTAGATTACTTTTTACATCTACTTTCTTTTATATATATATGGCAGATCTATTTCAATGGAACTAAATTTAGTAATAATTTAATACTAACTATAATAGAATATTGCTCTTGACTAATTGAGATAACTTTATTTGTTGAGCTCTCAAACTAAACGCGCAAGTAGTGCTCAGTTATGTGCCTGTCAACTACGTAGACCTTTACACCCCTCACATACAGAGCAATCCTGTTTGCAACCCTATTTGTGAGGAGTGTAATGATATATATATATAATGATATCAGTACTCCGATCGTCAATTCCTTACTCATTTAGTCCTTTATACTATATAACGCATCAATACTATGTCACTATAGCTTTAATTCTAGATTAGCAGTACTCAGACAGTAACGGATTGCCTTCCTTATATCAGGCCATCAATGATTCCCATCCTTTCGAGTATATGCATACAAGCTTATATGTTCACTCTATCGATACGGAAAGCTTTTCTATACACCTTACGTTTCACAGGACTCGCTCGATCCTTACAAAGGCGGCTAAGTTTGATGTAAATAGATGTAGTATCATCTATAGGTTTATACAAGCTAACTTTACTGTTCCTATGCCAATTTATTCTTTTTATTTTATTAAAAGTGCATTGTCAAGCTGTATAGTCGATTTCAGATAGGTATAATTCAACAGATGAACAAGTGAGAGACCAATATTTCCGCTAAATATCAGTCTTCCACTTTTAAATTCTTTATTATACATCACTATGTATCTCAATTAGGTCTATTAAGTGATGCCGTGAGTAGATTTTACCTAGATATAATAACTATATTATCGACCCCCCTATACATCCTTTAAATATGGCCCACAGACCTTTGATGTCATCTCTGTATCTTCTGGTATATAATTCGTTGTACTGATGATCTGGGCTTTTACCTCATTGTTTATCCAGCTTACCCGATATATATGTTAATTATAACACTTTCGCTCTGACCGCTTATAGAGTACTATCGGACCCTCGAACGGCTTTTACGGTTGTTCTCAGCTGAATGAGGACCCTTGAATGTTACAATATAACTTATTCATATACCTGTAGTATCTGAATTTTATATAGTTAAGCCCTACAAATTCATATATGCCTCTCATAAATGATGAGTGAAGCATTACTGACTACCCTGATGACATTTTCTTTCATATGCTACGGCTTGTTCATCCGTCAGTCTTGGCATTTCTCCTCAGTCTCTTTAATAGAATCTGGGTGGAGGGTGTTTTCTCTCCTGTCTGGTTGACGCCATATGTTATTTCCATTTCGAAACCTGGCAAGGACCCAACTTCTCCAAATAATCATAGACCGATTTCGTTGATCTGCGACACATGCAAGCTGATGGAGAGAATGGTGACCTACCGTATTATTCCCACCCTCGAACGACTCCATGCGTTTTCAGACCACCAGTTTGGTTTTCGTTATCATCGATCAACTCAGGATCCTCTCCTTCGTTTGGATCACGATATGCGTGCAGCATTTGCTTCTAATAAAATGACCCTGGCCGTTTTCTTTGATATTGAAAAGGCATATGATAGCACGTGGAGGATGGGGGTTTTGCACAACCTTCATTCGTTGGGTCTCAGAGGGCAATTCCCCTTTTCCTTCAGGTTCTGATGTCGGATCGTTCGTTTCGAGTTTGTTGCGGCTCCACATTGTAGCGACGTTTTGTCATGGATGGGGGGTGCCGCAGGGCAGTGTGTTAAGTGTGTTGCTTTTCGCAATAGCCTTCGATGGAGTGGTGGATACCATCCCACACTCAGTCCGCTGC
>JABUQX010089395.1:55000-74993 GCA_015478945.1 Trachelipus rathkii | reverse complement strand
TTGGCTTACCCGATTTTTTGCGCAAAAGTTTGACATAAACGAACGAAAACTTAAATTTCTTAAGTTTGTAAGCACAAATGCAAAGCACGATAAACTGATATAAATTTGTTTCATATGTCAAAAAAAAAAATTTTTTAAAATAACTTAAAATAATAACTCTTTTTTGATTCGTATATTTTTCTAAACGATTAGTATAATTTTCGTAGTGTAATTTTTATCAGAGATAACGCTGTCGAGACATTAGCTGTTACTACGACCTTTTACTATATTATATTATATTTATAATATATAATATATTATATATACTACTAATATTATATATATATATATATATATATATATATATATATATATATATATAGCAGATTAGTATACTATTTAAATATGATTAATAATTATTTTTTTTTTTTTTTTTTTTTTATTAAATATTTTTATATTATTATTTAAGAGTGAACCCAAGAGAGATTAGTCGAACAAGATCTCACGGTGAGAGAAAGAGAGGAGGTAAGGGAAATTATATTAGGCCCTTATGAGTCAGGGATCCTTTGCAACAGGTGTATGAAGAGTTTAATAGGAAGCTTTATGGCAGGTCATTCCGAGTCGATTGATCGCTTGATTAGTGGTTATAGGTCACTCTGAATGGAATCAAAGTATGTATGACGATAGATTGATAAGCGTGATGTAAGAATATAAATGGTGTCAAATGAGTTAGATTGGTTTTAGGATTAATTAAGAGGAGTTAGAGACCAGGGTTGTGTTATGTCTCCTTAGGTATTATTTACAATTTGTAATATGGATGTAGGGTTAAATGAAGAATTCGAGTGGGGAATGGGCGGAAATGGTGTTTGAATGATGGAGAATAGGAGATGAGTTAGGAGGAGTTGCACCTACCTATTATATTACGGATGATTTATGAGGGTATCTGTGTGGCGAATATATATCTGTATGAGAAAGTTTAGAGAGGATTTATGAGGTAGATAAGAGTATTGAGGCTAGGGTATGTAATAATGAGGGTATTGATAAGAATAATACTGATAGATTATAAGAAGTAAGTGATATGGTTTTGATATGAGTGATGAGGACATGATACCTACAGTGGTGATAGTTATGTTAGATGTGATGTAGCACAGCTGGGAGGTAAATAGTGTCTGAGTTATATAAATATATTAGGGTATGTGTGGATGAGTAAAGGGTAATCGAGATGATATGCATGAGTTGAGTAGTAGGAAAGTTGTATGAAATGGCAGCAAGCGGTGTATGCTTGATTACATAGTTAAATACGTTGGTGAGATGTAAATAGAGGACTAAGTCTGTAGTGCGCTAGGGTTCATTTACTAATGAAGGTGATATTAGTTGTTACTCCATATAGTTGAGTTTTTGTATATGGTAGTAAAAGAACCTTAATGGTCTGGAAATTAAAAAGTAAGATCTAAATATTCAATGTGTTCAGGATGGAACAATCTTAGGAGCATGCTAGATTGAGAAGAATTAATAAAATTGAAGGAATGACTTATTAAGAGTTTATGATGTGGTGTTGAGAAAATAAGGGGATAAAATGAGAGAATAAGTGAAAGTGTATTGAGATTGGATTTGGTTCATATAATATAGTGGAATAATGAAATGAAAATGATTAATCGGTTGTGTTTAAATAGTCACGGATTGATAATATATAGTGGTGAATAAGTGTAAGTTGGAGAGTAACGATCATAGACCGAGGCTGGGAGACCGATGAAGAAAGTGGATCGGTCGGTAACGAATGTCTGAAGGCTAGAGGAAATGTAAGAGTGTTGCGCAAGTAGGCGAGAGCACAAAATGGTGTCAGTGATTAGGATGTCAGCGACATAGGGTACGGTGGTATATTTTGTATATAGGGGATACTTATGGAGTATTGTGAGTCCACACGCTGGGCCAGGGGAAAAACTATAGCACAATATTGCCGATTTCACGGAATACAGTGTATGGCCCGCGCTCGTAGGTGTCTCACTCATGGAAGCTCTTAGGTGGAATTTTTCTGTCTGTGAGAACAGAGATTTTCAACTAATTAATTGGATTAGAATGGTATGGGAAATGGCAGCGGTAAAGAGACTACGGGCTTTTATCCTTTCGACCATTTGTCAAATATTCTCCCAACTTGCTTTTCTTTCGCGATGCTGTGAAGTCTTTCTCACGCATATATATACTATACACAAGATACTTGGGGAACTAATAGAAGGTAGGTAAAGAAAAAAGAAAGAAATGAATATATATATACCTATAATATATATATATGTACTGAGATAATTGATAATTGAAAAAGTAAATATCAAATATAATTTTTTATTTCAATATCCACTAGATTAGGTATAGGTTATATTAGAGCTTAGATAGTACTTTTGCAATAGCTGTATAATAACTAATTTATTTTTTTTAATTATATTGTATTTATTTAATACCAAAAATGGTCCCTTCCCAGTTATTTTAGGTATGTATTTTTTAGAATATTATTATATAGCAGAACGTACTAGCTTATATTAATATCTCTAAGAATTTATTTATTAAAATCCACAAATGAGAATATATAAAAAAAAAATCAAAAATAAGTTTAATAACTTATAATATAAGATAAAAAAAAAGTTACGGCCTCGCAAAGTTTAAAAACTCCCATAAGCTTTTCTTAACTTCGACTATTTTTCCACTGCCACCTATTTTATTACAATTTAATATACTATGTCTTGGAGGTGACTAATTAAGAAACGTGATGTAATAAGGAATAAATTTATTAAATAACACTTTATAGTTATATAACCCTACATAGCACTGAGAAACAAAGTAATAGTTTGAGTTAACAACAGATTCTAAAAAATTAATATTTATTTAAAAATCATATCAATATTGCTTATTGAATATTACCCTTAGGAACTAGAGATACAGTAAATAAAAGGCCACATTAGGGACCATCGATAAGTATATGTCCCATGATCAAGCCAAACATGAACACCTAATCACCAAAACATGTTCATTACATAACTCTAGACACATATATGAGTGTAAATAATAGAAGTTGTATTATTAATTGAAATGATAGGCAAGAGTGGGTTTCATCACATACATCAAGATTCTCTTATATAAGAAATCTGTATGGTATATAAACTATGCGCACAAAAAAAATATACAATCGTAAGAAATGATTTATTTTTAATTATGAATAAAAGAAGAATAATCGACTACACACATTTTAGGAATAAAAAGAGGAGGGTTATCAAATAGCCTCTTAAACGTGTTTGACCTAAAAACATAACAAATAGGGAAGGTATGCGTCACTAATCTTAATATATTATTCATATAATCTACAGAGTACAAGAGTACTGCGTCACCACCTCTCTTATGCACAATAAAGAGTGGAAATAAATAAATGCCAATCAGCTCCGAAGTAAAAAAATAACGGAACACAAGTCAAAAATATTGTGATTTGATGAATAGGTCTAAAAGGGTCCCTGCTTATTTTATGGCTAAAAGAGAAATGAGGTGATAGATACCCGGCCTCCTCAAATAAGCTGAGAGAGAGAAAGTACTCCAAGCCGCGCTAAAGGCTTCAATGCGTATATATGAAAGGGAAAATTAGTTGGCCTACACTGCTCGTTTTAGGGCCATCCTAGTTCAGTTATGATAAGATTTGTTAGATTTAAGTATACATAGATTTTTCTCTGTGATGTGCTTCACACAAAAGCTTAAAAAATACAAATTGGACCATCTCATGAGCAGAGTCGATTGAATGATAGACACCCAATCTCTACAAGTAAGAGATTAGATAAATTTCTAACACAAATTAACAATTGAAACGAAGTCTCAATTCACTATAGCATCTTTATGGCGAGAGCGGGAGGAGGGCTGGGCTTCATAGTTTTATAAAACTCTATTTGTCAACATCTTTCAATTTCATACCAAATATTAGAGTATGAAGGAGATTGACATAAACCTTTTTCACTTTGAGGTATTATTTCAGAGAGCAAGCATGATTATTACGAGGGTTTTATTTATATTAGGTGCAGATCTAGATATCATTTACAAACAGTATATACCTGTGATTGGGTGAACAAACTAAATATTCAATCATATATTACGAGTAACCATATTATTTCTTAACTGCTCCACTGGCTTATCGGGGAGATTTTCAAAAAGTCGGGATCGTATTGCTATTCACTCCCTTGGCGCTATTATACTTGCAAATTCAATCTCAATTAATATTATTGAGCGCGAATTTGAAGTAAACTTATTTAAAAAAATACTGTAGTATGCAATAGAATTATTAACATTTAAGAACATTGAAATAGGACAGTAGAAGCTACTATGGGCCCATCGAGACTGTCTCAGTCAAGCTAATAGAACCAATCAACAAACATGCTAATAAAAATCGACAATGAATGGGGATTAGCTCGAGTTTGTGAAACCAAGAAAAAGATTTGTGTGAACACAAGTGGCCAATGTGCCTGGAAGCAAAGAACAAAACCAATAAGAATGCTAGGTACACTGCACAATGTATCATTATAACAAAGTAGCAAACGCAACGTTAATAAAACTGCATTGTCAATCAGCTAGTGTCTAGTTGTGGCCAGTATCATATAAATACTTGTGACACGAGTCCCGCCACCTTCCATCAAGAAAGACTTATAACAATTATTAAAGAAATAAAAAGAGCAGTACCAAGCCATAATGGACCTCATATGAGACTGTCCCAACTCAAGAACAATAGAATCCAATCACAAAGATGTTCATCCTAGATACATGTTTCAGCAGAATCAACGAAAAGCTACACCACAAGCCTCTAGGCTTGAGTGCAACTTGTCATATATACCTACTTTTACATTCACACATTAATACACATAATTAGTCTAAAAATGCAATTTGACCCACAAAAATTCAATTTGATTGTAGACACAATATGAACTCTCATATGTATATGAATTGTCTTACTATAAAGATACTTACTTACAAGTTACTTTATTATCTCATTGAGTATAAGAACGAATCTAATTATCATGAGTATCACGAATAATATTTAATCTCCTGTTCCAACAAAAAATCTTTATATCACACACGATATAGAGTTCTGAAGTCATCTCTCCGGTTCCGGCCGGAACCGAAACGAAAATAAAAACTAATTCTATATAACGAGCCGAGCGAAACCAGTGAATCCAGAGAGTCAAAGAAATCAATTCCAGAGTTTTATACTAATTATCCCGAGCCTATACTACTAAAAAATGCGCTCTACTCGCCGACTTAAAGATCCGATTAAAGATGGAGGACTGACGTAGTTAACTAAACAGTTAATCGATGGTTGAGCTCTATGCAAGACTCAACTGTCGAATTTATTTATAATTGGAGAATAGACACAATTATAATAGGAACACTACTTAATCCAACTCTGAGATGGTTACAATATCGACTATATTAGTATACGGACAGAAAAACAATATTATATTCCGACTTCTGATCACGGCAAGCAATTCTCCATGTTTCGTTCTGAAGTCTTCGTAATCTTAATCTCCTTCTCCACAACGAAATTGGCAAATGTCCAGGAAATTAATATTGTCTAAAGACACATGCATCAAATAGATATCGTGTCACAGTTGTTTAAATATAATACACACGATATTTTGTATCACGAAGTTCCCTTGGTGTAAATTCCTTTGAAGGTAAATGATAGTCATGCATTTTCGCCATGACACCGCAAAAACAAAGAGTTCGATGAAAACCGCCATATCACAAAAATCTCTAAATAACTCAGCCTTCTTCCTGACCTTATTACAGTAGGTTTATATTGCTGAAAAACCACCATCGTCACTATCAGTGTTTTGTTGCCTTCGAGAGAAAGGCGCTGCCGACGTTAATAATAGTAAATCTTAATATTTATTGGCGAGATAAAGCACTTGAGGACAAGATACTCTGGTTATGCACAAGAAATAAAGACAAAAATGCTTGATTTATATGAAGTGGTCACTCGAAGATGCGATACTAGTGAAAATCTGATAGCCACGGAGTCTATCAGGCTAAGCATCTAAGACGTGCTGTCGCCGGTCACGGGAAATTCCTTATTAGAACTCTAGGTGATTAGTTAATCTGACAACTGAGGCATTATGACTATTTGATTTCCGAGAATACTACAGTAGTATCGCTCATAATTCTTCAACGCCCACACACAACGACACCACACAAACGAAGTAAAGCAAAGTATCAACACACACGGACCCAAGTATCGGCCATATTACCCGACTATACCGCGACATTCAGCGGAGCTTAATAACACGAGCATATCCGTCACCTAAATGAAAGATGGACTGTCTACATTTTTCGCCCGCAAATAGACAACTCCTGGAGCGAGATAATACAACTTATACACCGGCGAAAAACCCAGGATTATCTTAACTCGGGTTTATCACAACTCACAACACAGATTTAACTTCTCATAAATAATCTCACACAAGATGGACGAGCAATCCACAGATACTATGAATCGCTAGGAATAACAGAAACTGGAAGCACCCCGCAGCGCAACTACCACTGAGTATTTACTAAAATTAACACCACAAAAAAGTTATATTATCGAAAAGGAGACAGACTTTTTGCTCCCGACACGGGGCATCGTAAGGTGGTTTTAAAACCGCGAAGTTTACAAGTTTCCTCGAGCATCTGCCGCTGCAAATACCTATAGAAACACAGAACGAATTCAAGAGTCTCACTTAACATCGAGCGAGCGGCCAGCGACAGAAAGAGCTAATAGGGAGTAAAGAGATATGAGTCGAGCACTCAACAAGTACGGAACAGTATCAAAGAAGTTTAATATATCCGTGTCATTTGAGACTACAGTGACCCTCAATGTCCCCAACAGAAATTTCTACGGTGAAACCAGATGCCTAATACCCCAAGCAACATTAAGCACGGATTAAGTCACACTACTTCCACTACACACCAAGGCGTTATGTACGTGTACCACGAGTTGTAACAACAGAGTTCTGGACATGTAACTGAGACATGACAGATCAAAACACAAAAGTGTCACGACAGATTTACCTTAGCACAAGCACATCACTCAAACAGAATTCCCCCAGTCTTACATCATCTTGAGCGCACCACTCTACTTACAGCCCTACACCGCAACACACACACACCAAACACTACTTACACACCCACACACACGCACACATCACTTACACATCTAACGTATAATTTATTAAACATTTATGTTTTAATTAAACACGTAACATTTATATTACTCATTCAAATATAACCTAAAATTATTTCAAAGTTTCTTAAAACTTCCATAATAAATCCATTATCTTTGAAGAAAGAATTTATTATTAACTGTTTAATATTTTTGTTTATAAATTTTATAACTAACAAGTATAAAAATAACCAAAATACAGAAAATCTCCGTTTTCGTCTGAATGTGATGCTGAACATATTCCAAAAGACCATTTGTTATTTTTGTTAAATTTATTAAAAATCATGTTATAAGCGGCCAATGTATGTTTATTTAAATATAGAGTCAAACACAATTATGGCACTTAGCATTTATATTATTCGCTCGATGTTTAACTAAAAAATATTTCAAAGTTTTTTTAAATAATTGGATTTTCTGTATCTTTCAACAGGAGAAATGAGAGAACCGTGAAGTCTAGGTAAGTTGGAAGTAAGGTCTTGTATTTAGAGAGGGAGATTTTAGAAGACATATTCGCAAGACTATCTTTGTAAAGAATTAAATTTCCCACAAGGGAAATAATGACAGCAAAACACACCCCACCGCCCAGCAAATTCTAGTTCTACTATGATACTCTGATTCGGTGGTATCAAGACGAGGAGAGACATAAGAATGAGTACAAACTTCAGGAGTACCATTCTACCCATAGAAAATTTGGGGAGAACTAAGATCCTAATTTTGATATGAACCCGGAGTGCGATGTTTGAGAAGTGGAACGCGATCATAGCCATCATCGGGAACTCGGATATCAAATATATTCTCAAAACTGGGGAGACCTTTTTCTGTAAAATGTTGTGCGAAATAGACTAAAGCCAGTTAGGATGTGGTAGCCTAAAGTTGTAAGAGCTAAACTTATTTAGGATAAATAGGAAACCTAATTTTCGTTAACATGCGACAGAAGAATCGGATATAGTAGTAAGAGCATAATAACCGAGAGCAATACTATACAATAAGAGTTAACTATTGCACATGGAAGAACAGCACGAAAGGAGAGTCGAAAATCATGAGCGAGAGATATTATCCTCACTCTTATACACATATCCATATTGAATGGTCACAAACTAAGAGAGAAACATTAATCTGGGAAAAGTAAGGATGAAGAGATTTCCTTCGTGATCGTAGGATAAGTAAGGAACGATGTTATCACTTATATATGAGTGAATAGACGGAGCGGAGTAATCGTTATCTACTATCACTCGACACCATCGGCAGAGTAGTGATGTGAGAGAGGTCGAATGAAAGATATTCTACTCGCTACTTCGCACACTCTTGTTTAATATGCGTAATTGTGAATAACTCACAGCGATGTTTCTGAGTTTACAGGTGATCTCGAGATGACTGCGCAGAGTCACTTATCGAGTATATGATTTATCTTATAATCATCTTAAGCGAGAATGGAGCACGAAATGGTATATGAGAGATGATAATCTTCCAAAAGGTGATAGATAAGAGAATGAGATTGATGACCAGATAAGAGTATAGCTGATAATAAAAAATCCTCTGTTGTGGGACTGAATCAGATAATAATATGCACATTGTTAAATTTAAGATATGAGTCATTACTCTATAACACCTGTACACCTATAGATATACAATGTTAATAAATCGTATACTACAGGTACCGTCCGATATTATATTCACCACGAACCCAAAGTTATCTACGCTGAATTTCCACTATAAAAAGTCTGCGTAGATATCCGCATGCGCGGGTGTAAAATAACCCTAATAAATTTTTAGCTTACACGGGTTAAATATTATGTAGATATATAATAGTTATATATCATTAATTACGTTACTTAGCAGGTATAAGTAGGAAGGTACTCCTAGAGTTCTGGTCGAGATAGAAGCACACCGCTTACTGTCAGGCTGCCATGGTACAAATAACAAGGTGATCATTCGAGGATCTAATGTGGTGAAATAGCCTTACCTCAAAGTATATATTCATTAGAGGTAAGAAAGTCTAATGAAGATTAGTATATATATGTGAGCTAGGTTTGTTAATAATAATAAGATCATCATACGCGAGTTATGAATATTACTCACTGAAGATAAGTGTAGAAGCCTAATTAAAGTAGTAGGTAAATAATAGATAGAGCAATTGCTTAGCTCATTTATGAATAAGGTAATAGGATGTCAAAAAGATTTATTGATGGGTAAGCTATCGCCACTTTTTATGCAGCTGGAAATCCAGAGGTTATGGTAATAATGTAGTTATTAACCACATTAATGTAGCCGTATGCGATTTTATAACTTGTACTACTAGATAATCAGAGCGAGCCGTCTGTGAGTAGTTCTCGCGAGCGTATTATGGGAGATGGGAAAAGTGAGGTTTGATATAATAGTTATTGAGCGGAAGTAGATTTTAAAAAGAAGGTATAGAGTTATATATGTATAGATACCCATACTGAGGATAGATCATAATTCAGCAGACATAAAAACAAACCACAGTGAGGAGAGTCTCAATCTGAAATCATATTAATAATCTGGTAAACATACAAGCGTGCGTTAAACTCTATATCACATTATGGATCGTGATCATAAATACTCCAAATGTAGTGTGTAATAACATTAAATATACACCAATCTGTCTAGTGCATTACATATATCTTACACATGAGTCATTATTATGTTGTCGAGCATATGTAATATCTAATGAGTTCCTTAAATCTATGACAAAGACTGCGCGAGAATCATGCTTATCTATTCATGGTAACTCGGATGAGAGATATAATGTTTTATACGTGTCTCTCAATTATATACACTTATAGGTAACATCATTATCGTAAATATATGTACACAAAAGCTCAGTGTTATATCATCATAGAATAAATCGAGAAAGTTATTACTCATTCTGGGAGGCGCTGCACTACACATAACTTCTCTCGCTGAGTTGTTTTCATAGATAGCATTATAGATAATTGAATTTCTTGAATACGCGCTCTATAAGAAACTTCTCAAGTGATTGCTAGGTACTCTCGTATCGTGATGTGCGATGACGATAGGATCTGCGATCACGAGCGTTTTCTTATAATGCAGTAGTATATTCTATAGTGTCAAACATGTAATGACATTCATCGTCGTACCGTCTCAGAGTAGCCATATACAATGACTAGTCTTTCTCTACATCTGTTAGAGAGAATCGAGCGTCTACGTTATAGCCTTCTAGCATAGATATTATCATGTATGTCTCATTAATGGCACTAAGATCAGTAGAATCTCATATGAAGTATGGTTCTCAAATACGCCGTGTGATACATCTTACAGTTTAATTACGTCTCTCGCATAGCACCTAATACTTCACAAGCTGATATGTTTTGGATGTCGCACTCATATACTGCTAGAGTACACGGTTGACTATATCGCTGTTCTCTTAGCGCACCCCGAGCTGAATACACTGTTTCGGTCCAGTTTAGCACCACGCTGCTAGACTTGATTAAATTAGTCATTTCTGCCTCCAGTAAGTGAGAACCAACTCTATCAGTGTTGACCATGAGCATCTATACTGAGTAAGTTACTATTTGTCTAATTGTATCTCTTCAGTACAGATAACGGCTTGAGAGTAGGTTACTATAACATGGAGTGATATAATGTGGATAAGATACAGTCTAAATTGAATTAAACAAGCTAACATCGTGCGCTATCCGGGACTCTATATCGATATATAATAGATAACAGTTGTAGTCGTATGCAATAGTAACCACCCTTCTCACTCCTATCGCAGTGGGGTACCTCATTGACTGTGTTATACATATAGAAAGTACAAGATGATCTCTGTCGCAAGGTATCCGAGTAGTATCAACTTTCGCGATGTTTACAAAGACACCTGTTGAGGCGTGATAACATGATTACACTTAGTGTTTAAAATATGACACCACACTTTTATATTACAATACCTCGGCAGAAAGAAGACATTGAGTGCCAGTCTTACATCTCGAGTTATATGAGGCTGATTGTAGCAGAGAGTTTAAGATGATGAGTCTATAGGTGTCGGAGAAGCAGCATCCTGTCAGATTCTTGCTCGTAATAGTCATACATATTTAATGCGAGTTATCAAGCGAGCTTATGAGGAGGAGATGCTCAGAGATAAATATGGAACGAAATCTATGTTTTTCCACTGACCTGGGTTAGAAACTCAAATAGAAGTCGATGTGCACAAATAAGATCTTCATCGCAAATTATTTCCAAATTATACATACGAGGTCATATAGAGTAAGGATTCACTTGAGTATACCGTCCACCACTCTCAGCATAGATTATAGTTCGATAGAGAGCTGACTATACTTCTTACTGAGTACAATTAAAGTGACTACGTTACCTTAATCAGAGATGCCGAGTCACATGTTTCAGAATCTCTTGAAATATATTTATAAAATAATAACAATGTCATTCTCGATTCTTGTCTATACTGGATTACCTTTTTTTTTTTTTTTTTGAAAAGAGAACTCTCACTGCGGGCCTCCCTTACTAAATCTGTAGTCACAGGCTCCTTGTAATCCCCCACAAAAGGATCTCCTTCGAGCCCTTAGTTAATCAGTAATTCTCGCCTGTGAATCAATACTAGAATTCATAAATAATAGTCCCATCAAATTTCATATCCGAGATCTTAATGCCTGAGACACTATTGAGCGCACTAGAATTTTTAGGCCTAGTACGGTCCAGTATTATGTAGCACTCACACATTTTCACAGAAAAAGGTCGACGTTCTTGACAATAACCTTACGTGGCTAGCTACCTGGATTATGAGGAGTAAATGCCCCCGGGGTACAAAACATGGATTAGTGCCCGCAGAATTCTCACTCGGCATGAGAGAGTAACCCTAGCCTGTATCTGTCAATCCATTACTTACAGAGGCAGACGGCCGAGATGGTACTATCTGTGAATACTCTGTAGCGAGTCTGCAGGTAGTTGTTGTGTTTCAATCGCCTGTTGGATTTGTGCGCTATGTGCTGAGATAACGGGACGTACCATATATATGAACAAAGCTAAATCCTATAGAGTAATATTATACATAGAGAGAAAGCTTTCGCATCACTACTTCTTAAGTTCATACATCTTAGAGACGAAGGATATATATCACAATTGCTCAAGTGCATAATTGTTTATCTCGATAAGTAAAATAATTAGAGATGTAATTTTAATTAAAATACATGTCTGTAATAGTATTAGCAAGAGAACTTATTTTGGTATATCTTTTATCACCACTTGTAGTTCTATAATAAAATAGTTCATCAGATACTCTCAATAAGTTATATATGCGCAGTTAACTCAATAAGCGGTTCATAATAGAATACGACAGAGATAAATCGACTTGATTAAAGTGTGATAGAAGTTTTGAAGAAGGAACTGGTTGACTATAATTTCCTTTAATACTTGATTTGTAATTAGGTTATTATAAATAATGTAGCGTGGTTTAGATTATAAAAACATTAGAATCGTAGTTTAAAAGGAGAGATTATACTGCTAATGTGTACATGATGAGTGTGCGTCCTGAGTGATGGGTGTGTAAAGGCTGAGCAGTGTCGTGCTGTGTAAGTGTTCTGTGTAAGTGAGTGCCGCGTGTGCCGGTGTGTGTGTGTCGTAAGCACAACTCTGTTGTGTGACTGTAAGTTAAATCCTGCTGTGCTGCTGTGTACTCAATATCTGTGTGTAAGCATTAAAGATCTGTATGTGCGTGGATCATTTTTATGTATATTATTCGTGTGTGGGAGTGTAAGTAAATCTTGGAGTGTAAGTATTCTGTGTCTGTGTAAGTACACATCTGTGTAGATCGTGTGTTTTGTTGTGCGTCTGTTGTGTGTCGTGGTGTGTCTGTGTGTGTGTGTGTGTAATGTGTAAGTTAAACTCTGTGTAGGTGAGTGTAAGCTAATAAATCGGTGTGCGTGCTAAGTCAAAATCTGTGTGTGAGGTAAAGTAATTCTTCACTTCCTTGTTCAAAAAAGAACGCTAAATTTTTCTGGCTCATGAGCAATCTAGGATCAGCTTTATACGTTATAAAACGTAAATTAATCAATCGAAACCATTACTTCAATTTCCGGATTTTTTAGTGAGGGAATTTAATTATCAACAGAGCGCGAGTAACGTAGGTTAGGCGGTGCGAGCGAGAGGAAAGGAGTGAGTAAGGCAATGACGTCCTGTTTCTTTTGCTTCACGTACATTGAGTAAAGCAGAGAAGAATTATTCCCTCCCTTGAAAAAGGAAAGCACTTGCATCACTTGGTCCTTTAGCTAAGTTTAGAAACATAGTTTTTGTCGGTTATAAGATTCGTATTTACACTGACCACCAACCACTTGTGGCTATTTTTAAGAATAAGGACTTAAATAATAAAATGGCAAGATGGGCCATCAAAGTTAATTCATTCAATCCTGAAATCTTTTATATAGAGGGGAAAAAGAATATCTGTCCAGATTACCTCTCTCGTTTTCCTACATCTCTCTCTCCAGTTTATTCAATTTCTAGTATCGATTACTCCAGTCTCACAAAGAAGTTTTTCAATCTCACCTCCGATGTAATAAAAACGGAGCAAAGAAAGTGTTCAAGACTTTCTCCAATCATTGATTCAATTAATACAAATGGTCAAAGTATTAATTTTCCTCATGTTCTTATTCACGATATCTTATATTATGTTACAAAGGAAATGCAATATCTCATTGAAGTTCCTAATTCTCTTGTTTATACAGTTCTCAGTCTTAATCATTCTAGTTTAGGAGCGGGTCATTTAGGTCACGTGAGAACAGAAAAACGTATCCGAGAACGGTACATCTTTCCAAAGATGTCAAAGTTAGTTTATGATTTCTGTAAAGAATGTTCATCATGTCTTAGGGTGAAAGGTAATATACCTAAGAGAGCGCCCATTTTCAAGTATCCCGTTCCATATCAACCTTTCTGTAGGGTTCATACTGACATTATCGGTTTTACCTCCATGTAAAGCGTCAGGTGCTAAATACATTCTCGTTTTTAAAGATTCTTTAACTCGTTATGTTGAGTTATGTGCTATCCCGTCTCGTAGTGGCATTCATATCGCTAATGCTTTGCTTCATAGGGTCATTGTGAGACACACAACACCAAATGTGCTACTCAGTGATCGGGGGGGGTGAATTTGTCTCGTCGTTCTTTAAACAGTTATGCAAGCTTTGGAAGATCAAGAAGGTGGAGATAACCGTTCGCTCACCAATTAGCAATTCTCTGATAGAGCGTGCAAACTTGCAAATTGAGAATTATCTACGTCATTACGTGAATAAAAAGGGTAATGATTGGTCTAATTTCCTTCCTTTTGCTCAATTGTGCATTAATTCTTCTTATAATGAAACCATAGGGGACTCGCCCCATTTCATTTTGTTTGGGTACTCAAAAAGATTACCTTACGATGTAGAGAACTACGTCACTCCGTTTACTAATCCTGATAAAAATTATTGTCCAACTCACGAAGAGTTAAAAGATATAGTTATTAGAACTAATTTGATTCGTGAAATAGCTAAAGAAAATTTAGAAGTAGAAACAAGAAAGTTTGTAGAAAGGCAGCATAAGAAAGCTGAAGATAGAAAGATTTTAATCGTAGTAGGGTGTTTATTCTTGATGTTAAACCAGCTGGGGTATGTAAAAAGTTGTTCCGCCGATGGAAGGGACCTTTTAGAATTGTTGGTATTCTAGGGAGAAACCGATTTATACTTCAATGTCTCCAGACATCTCGCGAAATCGCCGTCCATAGCGATAATTTCAAAATCGTGCCAGAGCCGATTTTAGATCAAAATCATGAATCAAATCCAAATCTCTCATCCATTAAAGATAGTAATCCGAAACAAGTACATTTCGATGTTGATAAAAATGTTGTAAATGATCAATCTGACAGTGTAAATTCAGATGATGAAGAGTCTGAAGTTGTTATGTTCCCTCATAAATCTTCAAAGAATGTAAATAGAATGCCGTCTGTTCAGCAATCACATGAGAGTTACAGGTATTGCGATCGATTTCAATGAGATCCGCATAAGGATCAATTTTTCCTAAAATTCTAATTCTCACCTAAGGTGTTCAATGAAAATAGTTCGCAGGAATGTTCATTTTTGTCAGATAGTGTTCCAAAATCTTCGTTTTCTGGTTTCGAAAATCAAAATGAAAGTGTAAATAATTCAAGTTTTTATAAGTCTAGTTCGTATTCAGATGATTCTGATGGTAATTTCGTTCCATACCAAGGCTATCAGGGACCTCGTATCCAAAGTCCTAGATGGTTACGTTCGAGTAATAAAGTGTCAAATACTCATAGTACACCGATTTCTCAAGACGATCAAAGTCAAGCTTCTTGTTCTCATTTTCCTACAAATCGTTCGTTCTCAGAATAGTTCTCAGGTTTTTTCTCTGTCAACGCAAACTGCATTTGTCATGTTGATTGTTTTGATAGAACAATGTTGATATCGTATGTGTATATATTTGAAGGTATTAATTGTTAATAATCATTCTTAAAACGATGTCTTATTTCCTGTACCTGAATTGCTGAGAAGATAACGAACGAAGATCTTGAGAAGAATGAAGAAGTTTTGTTTTCTTATTTATTATTGTATTATAGATTTTATGTTATGAGTAATTACGAAGTAGTTTGTTTTGTGTAAAATGTCTATTCTAGAAATGTAAGTAAAATTTACGAATGTAAATAATGTTCCGAGGGGGAAGCTTTTCTTTCCCGACTCAATATATATATATATATATATATATATATATATATATATATATATATATATATATATATATATATTATTTATATATATAATTATAAATTAATAGATATAATATTATAATCTCATATTGCAGAGGTAAAATACAACAATAGTTGGCTCTAATCGTAATTGACTTGTTGTAGTAAATAGTACGGTGCTTGCGTCGCTATGAAATGTATAAGAAGTCTGCAACGCATAGTATCGGGGAGTCCTTTCTTGAGTGTTGTGAGAGTAGGTTGTGTTTCGTGCAGGCTCTAGCGGAGTGGGGATATTGTAACTCCGAGCCTATGTTTGTGTTTTATGAAATACTAAGAAGTGTTTTTGTTATTTATCCATGCAGCCAAATCAATATTTATGCTTTGTGAAATATTAGCATAAATCTCTGTCTGTTTTATGTCTAGAAGAGACATTCTTTTTATTATCTCGATTTCTACAAAGTTAGATTATCAAGTCTTGCATCTTATTCTTATATAATTATTTGATCCTTGTTTGAAAATAAACGCAAGTGAAGAATCTCCATAATCTAATTCCTTTATTACTGAAGTATAGTAATATCTCATCCGGCTGTCATTTCAGGTAAAACGCAACCAACCTTACTCAAATCTCTCCCACTCAAATCTTGTTAATATTTTATGACTCATATATTTTATTCAATGAACTATTTTGTACAGATATATTTCTCAAGCATATTGCATCTTAGTTAAGAATTATTGTAATTTTAAGAAGACATTTTCAAGATATTTATTAATATTAAAGAAGGAATATCAAATTATATTTTTTTAAGTATCATTTATTGAAAGGCATATATGACGTAATAGATTATTAAAACTCATTTATACGAAGTCCAATATTATTCTCCTAAGTCTTTGAAGCATCTTTTCATTTCGTCCGAGCGTAGATATCTTCTCTAGCGTAAGTCCACAGGTTGAAAAATCTTAAAGAATCTATCTTCTAGAATCCGATGCTTCCATGTAGGTTTCACACGAGTCTGAAAAAGAAAAGAGACCTGTAATATAAAAGAGTTATAGAAACAGGGAAAGAAGAATTGCCGACGCGTATAACAGGACTATTTGTGGACAAATCTGTCGTTCATATTTCTCATTCATTATTTATTATTATATATATATATATTATAATTATATGAATATATATATATATATATATATAATATAATATTATATACATCGTATATATATATATATATATATATATATATATATATAATATATATATATATATATATATCTATATATATATTTATATATATATATAATATATTATTTATATGATATTAATATATATATATAGGGATGGGGAGTCGAGAAAAGATAGATCGATCCGACCCGACTCCCAGAGGTTAGTCGATTTTAAAACAACGATCCGCCGATCCAGAGTCGATTTTTAGACAATCGACTCCCGACTCCGTCCCGACTACCCAATGGAAAATGGGGAACGTGAATTTTTCCCAAAATTATGAATTTTATTTGCATCCGTTATAATCTAAAACATTGAAAAAAAAAGAAATTATGACAATAAATTTTAATATTCATATATAATATTAATAATGTACACTTTTAACAAAATAAGGTATCCTTATATTAAGAGTAGTGCTTAGTACGCACACGTAAACTTGTTGACAAAAAAAAAATTACAATATTATTTTTTAAATATATAATTTAATATAATATAAAATAATAATATAATAATTAATAAATAATAATAATAATAATTAATATATAATAATAAAATAATAATACATATAATAAATATAATAATAAAATATAATAATAAAATATTATTATTTTATTCTATTATTATTATTAATTATTATTATTAATTAATTATTATTATATTAATAAATAATAATAATCATAATAAATAATAATAATATAATAATAATAATTTTATTATTATTATTATTATTGAATATTATTATTTATATAATAATAATAAAATAATAATAATATAATAATAATAATAATATATATAATAATATAATTGTAATAATATAAATAATAATAATATGAATAATAATAATATTAACAATATATTATTATTATTATCATTATATTTTTTATTACAGATTGATGCATGATGCTTTCGGGAGGCTGACCTATATATAATATATATATATATATATATATATTTATATATTATATATATATATATTATAGATATATATATATAAATATATATATTATATATATATAGGGTGAAATCCAGTTTAAAACCAAAATATCTCAATCCATATTCAAAAACTAAACAGCTCCGGGAAAGGAATACATTGCATGGAATGCCTGGTTCCAATTTTTAGTGCGAAAATGAAAATATATATATATATATATATTTATATATATATATTATATATAGTATATATATTATATATATATATATATATATATATATATATAATATATATCATATATATATATAATATATTCAAAACTACAATAGCTAGCAGCAAGAGAAGGATACAATTTTTGGAATGCTGGTAAAATTTCACATAGGGGGGAAAATGTAAAAAAAAAATACAAAAAAATTAATTGTAATAATTATAGTAATCTGATTAGAGAGCCTATTTAGAAACCTTTTATTGGTTATCGTTAAAAATAACAATAGACTTTCTATTAATTTTTTTTTTTTTTTTAACTACAGAATACCGCAAGGGTATACCACGATGGCAAAGGAGTCGGGTCTCTCGGCCTTCCGGGGAACTACGGGTAGGACTAATTCCCCCCTCCGGGGGGGTCCTCCGGAACCCTCGCTCTTGGTATTTGGTGTCGCGGGTGGTCTCCGCCCCTCCCCTACGAGGTATGGGAAAACGTCCCCCGTGTTCCCGTCGGCTGAGCCCTACAGTTTGCCGTGTAATATCTTTAAGTAATATATTATATATATTATTTATATATATAATATTATATATTTATCTTATATATATATATAATATATATATATATTATTATATTATATATATATATTCTATATATATATAATATATATATAATATTTATATCTATCCCCTGCCCTAAAAAAAAATAAGGGCCAATATATTTTTATTTATTGTTTCATTTTCCCAACTAAAATTTTACAGGATTCCAAAAATGTACTCTTTCGCTGTAGCTATTGTAGTTTTGAGATTTTTTTTTTTTTTTTACAAGTTCTTCAATAAAATTTTTACAGGATTCCAACATGTATTCTTTCCTGTGGCTAATGTAAGTTTTTTGAGATAATGGATTGAGATTTATTTAGGTTTTAAACTGATTTAACATATATATAATTATATAATATATAATATTATATTATATATATATCTTATATATATATTATATATATATATATATATATATAATATATTAATATATATATATATTATATATATTAATAATATATATATATATATTATCAGAGGCGACTCGTGCTACTCGTGCTCAGCACTAGTTGACATTTTAGAAACGATCTATTTTTTGCAAATTTCATAATGTTACGATATATTCTCCTTATTTTTTTGCGGAAAGTTGGTCAAATAAGAATTATTACATTAATATATTATATACAGATGGATCAAAATGAAAAGAAAAAGGAAAAAATAGCCGCTATTTAAATACGCTTTTAAATTTAAAAATAGGATTTATTTTGCGCGCGATGTTTGTGCTTTCCTCTTTTTCTATAGGTACCTCCTTGCAGCGGCATGGTTGCTCGGAGGGAGCCTTATCACTCCGCCGTGCCACCACCTTTCGGACGCCCTCGTAGCACAAGGGTTGCTGGCACATGAGTTTGTGTTGATATTGGTAACTCAGGCTAGTTCGATGCTGGTGCTTCCTTCTTTCTGCACATCTGTTTGTGAAATTAATCTTTCCATCGTGTTTCTGTTGAATTTAACCTCTCTCACTTTTAAGCCTGCGTCTGTGCTCATATGCGTAGTTTGCGTTAGTTGAAATTTTGTTGAGTACACCCCCTCCTTGAATAGGCTCTGCCCGTGAGTGGATCTTTAACTGGTAAAAAAAAAAAAAAAATAAAAAAACTCATAGATCAAAAGCAATTGGCGGATATCATATCT
>JABUQX010089395.1:42500-50000 GCA_015478945.1 Trachelipus rathkii | reverse complement strand
CAGACAGAGATTTATGCTAATATTTCACAAAGCATAAATATTGATTTGGCTGCATGGATAAATAAACAGAACACTTCTTAGTATTTCATAAAACACAAACATAGGCTCGGAGTTACAATATCCCCACTCCGCTAGAGCCTGCACGAAACACAACCTACTCTCACAACACTCAAGAAAGGACTCCCCGATACTATGCGTTGCAGACTTCTTATACATTTCATAGCGACGCAAGCACCGTACTATTTACTACAACAAGTCAATTACGATTAGTATTGTTTTTATTTACTCTGCAAGATGTATATATATATATATATATATATATATATATATATATTCTTATATATATATATCTATATATATATATTATATATATATATATATACATATATATATATATATATATTGAGTCGGGAAAGAAAAGCTTCCCCCTCGGAACATTATTTACATTCGTAAATTCTACTTACATTTCTAGAATAGACATTTTACACAAAACAAACTACTTCGTAATTACTTATGAACATAAAATCTATAATACAATAATAAATAAGAAAACAAAAACTTCTTCATTCTTCTCAAGATCTTCGTTCGTTATCTTCTCAGCAATTCAGGTACAGGAAATAAGACATCGTTTTAAGAATGATTATTAACAAATACCTTCAAATATATACACATACGATATCAACATTGTTCTATCAAAACAATCAACATGACAAATGCAGTTTGCGTTGACAGAGAAAAACCTGAGAACTATTCTGAGAACGAACGATTTGTAGGAAAATGAGAACAAGAAGCTTGACTTTGATCGTCTTGAGAAATCGGTGTACTATGAGTATTTGACACTTTATTACTCGAACGTAACCATCTAGGACTTTGGATACGAGGTCCCTGATAGCCTTGGTATGGAACGAAATTACCATCAGAATCATCAGAATACGAACTAGACTTATAAAAACTTGAATTATTTACACTTTCATTTTGATTTTCGAAACCAGAAAACGAAGATTTTGGAACACTATCCGACAAAAATGAACATTCCTGCGAACTATCATGAACACCTTGGTGAGAATTAGAATTAGAAAATGACCTTATCGGATCATGAAAAGATGAGTTTGAATACCTGTAACTCTCATGCGATTGCTGAACAGACGGCATTCTATTTACATTCTTTGAAGATTTATGAGGGAACATAACAACTTCAGACTCATCATCATCTGAATTTACACTGTCAGATTGATCATTTACAACATTTTTATCGACATCGAAATGTACTTGTTTCGGATTACTATCTTTAATAGATGAGAGATTTGGATTTGATTCATGATTTTGATCTAAAATCGGCTCTGGTACGATTTTGAAATTATCGCTATGGACTGCGATTTCACGAGATGTCTGGAGACATTGAAGTATAAATCTGTTTCTCCCTAGAACACCAACAACTCTAAAAGGTCCCTTCCAACGGGAAAACAACTTTTTACATACCCCAGCTGGTTTAACATCAAGAATAAACACCCTACTACCGACTGAGATCTTTCTATCTTCAGCTTTCTTATGCTGCCTTTCTACAAACTTTCTTGTTTCAACTTCTAAATTTTCTTTCGCTATCTCACGAATTAAATTAGTTCTAATAACTATATCTGTTAATTCTTCATGAGTTGGACAATAATTTTTATCAGGATTTGAAAACGGAGTGACGTAGTTCTCTACATCATAAGGTAACCTTTTTGAATACCCGAAAAGAATGAAATGGGGCGAGTCCCCTATGGTTTCATTATAAGAAGAATTAATACTTAATTGAGCGAAAGGAAGAAAATTAGACCAATCGTTACCGTTTTCATTCACGTAACGACGTAAATAATTCTCAATTTGCACTTTGGCACGATCCATCAGAGAATTGGAGGTGGATGGGAGGACGGTTATATCTACATTCTTAACCTTCCACAGCTTGCATAATTGCTTGAAAAACGATTGAACAAAATCACAACTTTGATCAGAGAAAATGATACTGGGTGTTGTATGCCTTACAATAACCCTATGAAGCAAAGCATTAGCGATATGAATGCCACTTCGAGACGGAATCGCACATAACTCAACGTAACGAGTTAAAGAATCTTTAAAAACAAGAATATATTTAGCCCCTGACGCTTTACATGGAGGTAAAGGTCCGATAATGTCAGTATGAACCCTACAGAAAGGTTGATATGGAACGGGATACTTGAAAATGGGAGCTCTCTTAGGTATATTACCTTTCACCCTAAGACAAGAAGAACATTCTTTACAGAAATCATAAACTAACTTTGACATCTTTGGAAAGATGTACCGTTCTCGGATACGTTTTTCTGTTCTCACGACCTAAATGGCCAGCCCCTAAACTGGAATGATTAAGACTAAGAACTGTATAAACAAGAGAATTAGGAACTTCAATGAGATATTGCATTTCCTTTGTAACATAATATAAGATATCGTGAATGAGAACATGAGGAAAATTAATACTTTGACCATTTGTATTAATGGAATTAATGATTGGAGAAAGTCTTGAACACTTTCTTTGCTCCGTTTTTATTACATCGGAGGTGAGATTGAAAAACTTCTTTGTGAGACTGGAATAATCAATACTAGAAATTGAATAAACTGGAGAGAGAGAGGTGGGAAAACGAGACAAATAATCCGGGCAGATATTCTTTTTCCCTTCAATATAAAAGATTTCAGGATTGAATGAATTAACTTTGATGGCCCATCTTGCCATTTTATTGTTTAAGTCTTTATTCTTAAAGATAGCAACAAGAGGTTGATGATCTGTATAAATACGAATTTTATACCCGAAAACTATGTTTCTAAACTTAGCTAAAGACCAAGTGATAGCAAGTGCTTCCTTTTCAAGGGAGGAATAATTTTTCTCTGCTTTACTCAATGTACGTGAAGCAAAAGAAACAGGACGGTCATTGCCTTGATCATCCTTCTGTGCCAACACAGCACCTAAACCTACGTTACTGGCATCTGTTGAAATAATAAATTCCCTACTAAAATCCGGAAATTTAAGTAATGGTTCGATGATTAATTTACGTTTTAACGTATCAAAAGCTATCTGTTGTTCACTGAGCCAGACAAATTTAGCGTTCTTTTTGAACAAGGAAGTGATGGGTTGAGCAATGGTCGAGAACAAAGGCACAAGATTACGAAAAAATGAGACAAAACCTATGAAGGAACGCGCAGAAGAAACATCGGTGGGAACCGGAAACGACTTCAGAGCTTGCAGCTTTACGGGATCAGCTGATAAACCTTTGAACTGATCATAAACCCAAATACACTAACGAACGTATTAAAGAAATAGCCTCCTCTAACTCACCTTGGTTCGCTTCTTTAACGCGGCGAAACACTAAACGAGACTCTAATAATGAGATTCCTATATCTTTCGACATACACAATTATGTCATCGAGATAAATTAATGCATGAATCCCTAATAAATGAGAGAGAGCTAGTTCTATGATTTTACAGAAAACATTGACGGAATTTCCTCACCTTCAGTACTCTTGTACTGATAATGTCCTCTGTGAGAAGAAAAAGATAAATAAGGCTTGCTTTCATCAGCAACTTTTATGCCATAAGGATTTGAAGAAACATCTAAACTTGAAAAAATATGTGCATTACCTAACTTGGAAATCGTTTCTTGCACATTATGAATCGGAGATTGAAGAGGAACAATACTTTTATTTAACTTTCTAAAATCCAAAATTATTTTTGGTTTTAATTCACCTTGTACCGGAAGAGATAAGAGGATTCGAATGAGGTGAATCAGAATTCTCTATGTACCCTTGGACGATACACTTGTCAATCCAGCTGTTAATATCAGCCTGAAATTTGTGCGGGAGTTGGTGATTTGGAGTATAAAAATATTTTTGTGAGTCGGGCACAATTTCTATTTTGAATTCACCTAATGGACTACATTCGACTTTATCATCCCCTAAAGCAATAACTTCTTTATGTGCTAAAAGAAAATCTAAGATCTGCTCCAATTGAGCACTATCTTGCAACACCAATAAATCAGATTCTTTCTTCGATTTAGAAAGCAAAATTTCCTTGTAAACATCGCGAAGTTGATCATCGGATAGACCCTGCGACGATTCTATTTTATTTATAACAGAATAGGAACTGCGAAGAGAAAGAGGATTTGCATACGAAACAACTGTATTTTTATCAATTGTGATAGCGGACGGACTGAAATTCAATTTTATTAACATAGTACCATCTAATACTGTACTAAGAACATTTGCAAAAAGAACATTTGATATGGAATTTTTCTCACTTACGAGATGAATATCATTAGGCGGCGAAGTTCCGGCCTGAGAACGAATATCAAGAGAATGGCGCTAGAATAAGCTTCGAACTTAACTGTGTTCGGCAATGACAATTCATAACATTGATCGTTATAAATAGATAATTCATGAACAAAAGACTCATCTTCAAAATTAAGATGTCTTAAATTGGACGGAGAACGAACGAGATTGACATTGGATTCTTCAAAAAGTGGATGCGATTTATCGTACATACGAGGATCGATACTGGTTTTTGGATCATATATCAATGGATCATAAACAACCAGAGGAATTTGTGTGCACCCAATACTTTCGTTCATGTATAAACACTCATTTTTAAAATCGAAAACTACCGGTAAAGAACCTAAAATATCTGTACCAAGAAGCATATTTCCGCTAAAAGAACATTGATCTCCAACAACAATTGCATGGATATTAAACAGACGATTGTTTAATAACATTTGGAGTTTGACACGTCCCAGATTTTGGACGACGTTACCAGAGATAGATTTCAAAACTATGTTGTTTTCTTCTAATTTGAGAGGATATAACTTCTTTAAATTCTCGAATACCTTCCATCTAAGAAGAGAGACTCCACTACCAAGATCTATGTACGAAGTTATCCCATATATAAAATCATATTCGACCGTCAAATCGATCTTAACATAAAAACTTTTCCCTATAAGAGGAGTTCCTTCAACACTATTTACATCAGTGAGACACGGATTTGAATTAACTATATTGACTATATTAGCCTCTAAATTGGACATCACCACATTGCGAGACTGAGAATGCGTGGTCCCATTCAAAAAAAATGACTCCTAGACGAAGAAGAATGAACAGAATTACGAGAAAAACGATGCGGATTGCGAAAATTTGCACAGCGGTTCCGGGAGAAATCGGACGACTGATGCGGATTAAATTGGGTAAATTCTTGCCCAAATGAATTATTTTTCTCATATTTATTTATAAAAAACTTTGCATTCAGGATCATAATTCGGATCCAAAAGACTCACCTGAACTTCAGGATCACTTCAGAAAATCGATACGAGTGCGTGATTCATTCTTACTATTTCTATTTCCGTTGGTTTGTAAACGCGGTTTCACGTAATTAAATCGCATAATACGCCCCTTAATTTACATTATTGCACCCTTGAGTAGAATCTTGTCATATTTGAACACTGATCCCATCTATAATTGACTTTCTGGAATAGTTTTGAGCAATTGTCAAACGTGGATTTACCTTCCTTTGAACAGTAGGATTTTTTACCAAAGACTTAGCTTGGCTATGATTTAACACTGGGAGTTGTTTTTAGAATAATTATTACTATTATTAGAATAATTGGAATTGAATTTGAATGATTTATAACCCTGAAACGACGTAAACCTTCCTCAGAGAGAGGTTGCCAAACTGTACCCCTACATTTAGCTATCCAAAACCCCAGACATGACTTTTGTTAACACAGAACTACAAAAAGCGAAAAAAACGCAGTCCGTGTCATTATTCTCCACATCACCGCAGAAACAATGGTTTTCTTACCTTAGGACTCCTAGCAACAGAATTATTCACATTGGAAGAACGATCACGATAAAAACTTGCCATACTTTTGACATTATAAGACTGATGGGTGGAGGGAGGAGGAGAGATTTTCTCTGTTTGCGTAGCATACACCGGACTAGATTGAACAGAATTCGATGTTCTGTTAAAAGAAGAAACTACCTTACCATTATTTAAAACACTTGTCTTACGTAAATACGTTTGAACCTGTTGAGGTATTGAGTTATCTATGCTGAATTCTTCATGTATAATCTTTTGGAATTGAGGCTTGACATTCGAATATAAATTAGAAAATAAGAGAAGACGACGCTGTTCGTCACTAAACTTTATATTATGTAATAAATCAGCCGAGTCGATGAATGACTGTAATGACTTCTGAGCCTCTGTTAAGAACTCGGGTAATGAATGATTAAGTGACCATTTGGTCCCTACAAAATCACTGAACGTTTCGAACGTGGATTTTGAAACGAGCGGATTGAGAACTAAAGATAGATCATTTTTAAACGACTCCCAGGAAACAGCCCCCCTAAGTTCTGGCGTACTTTGCACTAAATAAGCCACATTACCTTCTTTTTGCGAGACAAACCTTATATAGGCTCTCAATTTTTCTATATCGCTTGTAATCCCTTCATCTGCGAAGTAAGCGTCAACAGAATTAAACCAACCTGATAATTCAGGTCCACACCAACTATTATTAACAAACCCAATCAGCAGAGGAATATTCGGACGTGAATGTGACAACCTGTCAATGTTAAGAACCGGACGTTGCATGGTCTCGGAATTAATAGAAGAATCAGCCGAAGAAATATTTTGAGCTACGTTTTCGTCAGCAGAATTTTTTACATCAATAACAATATTATCAGCGTTAGGATCATCAGAGATGTTGTCAAGATTGGAAATGTCGTCAGTGGACATGAATGAAAAATATTAAGAAAGAAATGGAAATGGACAACACACAAGAAACATATACAGACGAATATGAAAAAAACAAAACTTACAAACTGCACTCTTCCTGCTGACTATTTCGATATACTATACGTGACATCCCAAATATAAAAAAAAAAAAAAAAAAAAAAAAAAAAAAAATCATTAAAAAAAAAAAATAATAATAATAAAAAAAAAAAATAATAATGTAAGAAAATAATAATAATAATAATATAAATAACCAGTTCCTGTCTACCCGGCACCTCTTTGGGCGGGCAGAATCCTCCTTGCGAATTTTCTTGAGCCTACTGAATGCTTTGACAATAACGAACGACGTGATCCAGATCGAAGAATTTCAGAAAATTTTCTTTTCTCCACAAAACGGTTTCTAGGGCACAATAAAAAAAATATAATACAACAAGAAATTTATATATATATATATATTATATATTATATTTATAAGATATAATATATATTAGATGGATTCATATAGATCTATAGATTTATATGTATATATATTAAAAAATTGTATGTATTTAATAAATATATATAATGAATATAGATACTAATAATTTATCATCTACCTTCCCTTAGAATTGGGGAAAAAAACTATTTTTTTTTTGTCCCAATTCGAAACACTCTGAAAAAATCGAGGTCAAAGCATACGATCCTTCAACGAGGTGGAGATTTCTTTGAGATTATGTTAA
>JABUQX010089395.1:22500-37500 GCA_015478945.1 Trachelipus rathkii | reverse complement strand
TGATATTGGAGAATCCAGGCTTGTTTCGCATGTTAGTGGCTTCCTTCTTTCCTGCCACCCCTGTTCTGTGGAATCTTCCATTTTCTGTATTTCCTGCTGAATTAATCTCTTCTCAACTTTAAAGTCTGCGTCTGTGCTCATGTGCGTAGTTTGCGTTAGTTGCTGTAATGAATAACTGACTGTGTGCAACTACCCGTCCTCCCTTCTGAACTAGGCTCTGCCGTAGTGGTGGGACAATAACTGGTTAAAAAAAAAAAAAAAAAATAAAAAATAAAAAAAAAAAAAAAAAACAAAAAAAAAAACAGGCACGGACCTAAATTAGACAACTACCAAATATTAGATGTTTTACATTACACGTAGTTCCACAATACCGAATCTCATACAAGAACAATACTTCCATAAGTTTTACTTGAATAAGATTATGTAAAACATTATCTTCATTTACGGATTTTAAGTTATGGGCAGATACAAGCAAGGTTAACTTATCCTACATTCTCATTCATTTAATTAGGTATGTAATGATGACTAGTTGCTAACAGTTTATATTTATTTTAACGCAGATCTTGACATTGCTAGATCCTGATTAATCTCCTATTACCTTTTGATATCACAAATCTTTGTTCACGATTGCCAGCGAATAAATAGGTTGATTTATATCCACAGGATGATAAGCTGCGTTTCCCGAAGCCGACTGCGGCCCGGCGAACTGCAGGCACATATCATCGTTTCAAGCCCGTTTACGTACTTCTGACACGTAAACGTACGGTCAGGCACCCGTTGTTAAATCCTCGATTTCAGGAATTATCATCGGCCGGGCTACGGAGGGAAGAATCACTGTTTAGAAATTTCTTTACAAACATGTGTCGGAAGTGACTTGCCAAAAGTTTTTAAATATTTTAGTTAACTTTTATATTAAGGATACTAATATATAGTATCATTTCCTAAAATAGATACATATAAGTATAAGAGTATTGTTTACAATTGTCAGCTGATCCGATAGGCGTGCTCGGCCGTTTCCTTGTACTCAAATTCCTGTTCTGATTGGGTTAATGTAATTTTTAACGTTCCAAGCGTTTCTTGTCGATTTTGCACACGGGCTGCACTCGGGCTTCGGGAAACGCAGCTATAGCCGTTTTCGTTTTTGCATTTGTGCTAACGAAACGTAAGAAATGCTCGTTTTCGTTCATTTTTTAGCCGTTTTCGTTTTTTCATTTGTGCTTACGAAATTTAAGAAATGCTCGAGTTTGAGTTCGTTTTTTGTCAAACTTAGCGCAAAATAGAGAAAAATGCTCACCAAACATAAGGAATTTCCTTAATTCTGTAAGGTCGCTATTTCCCGTGCTTGCCGAATTTAGCACGTTCTTACGAAAAAATGTAAAAAGAAAGATGGCGTGGTAAAATCAAATACATATTAACGTGCGAAAATAAAATTAGCACTAAATCTTCAAACCGATAAACTTCATCACAATTGTTGATCAATTATTTGTAATATATACCATTTGTTATGTTTCTATTTCTGTTTATTCCAAAACCACGTGGTCCATCACAACAGCTGATATGTTTGTAAACAAAAGTAACTTTTGAGAAATTGCGTTCGTTTATGCACGAAATTCGTGGTAAAACTGGGTAAAGCCGGCTACACACATGCGGAGTTCGTCGAGCCCTCGAAACTTTGCGCTTTGCATTTGTTTTTTCCTCGCAAGGCAAATGCCCACTACCCACATTCGGACTCTTGACGAATCTCGATTAGCTTAATATTCGGAGTGGGAAATGAAAATATTTGTATACAAATATGAACTCCAAGGTTGCAAAAGCAGCTTTTGTTGTTTTAGCCTGTGGACAATTACTAAAAAATAAAAAGAAACGAAAAAGAAGGTGGTGGATGGTTTCTGTAAATCAAAACAGAGAAAGGTAAATTTTCTAAACATTTTTGTTATTTATTGGTGTAGCCCCAGACAAAATTTGCCCTACACCCTTTATTGGCATGACAATTCTTCTTATGCCTAGTTATTAACTGTTTAAAATTTACTTATAAACCTAGAACATTATTATTATTATTATTATTATTATTATTATTATTATTATTATTATTATTATTATTATTATTATTATTATTATTATTATTATTATTATTATTATTATTATTATTATTGATAGACGTAATTAAATTAGGGGTAATTATATACAATAAGTGCCTCTAAACAGATTGTTATGTAAATCACATCAGAGTCTAAAAAAAATAGTTCTGAAGAATAAAAATATATATATTTGTCGGTCTCTTTACGAAAAAAAAAAGTTACAGCCTCTAAAAGTTTGGCATTTTCCAATATCTGAATTTTGAGGGGTTACAGCTGGTTAAAGACATCCCGAATGCTAAAAATAAATTCCAATAGTAAAAATAAATAAAAATGATAATTTTTTTTAAAAAGAGAGAATAGGCTACTCTTCCACCCCAACCAGTCTAGAATCCTGGTCCTTTCGCTTGTTAGGCGAGTGCTTTACCAGTTAGCTAAGTAGACTAAAAACGTTGATTTCTCTACTGTTTAATTAATAAAACAAAAGATTCTTAATCATTACCTTGTTAAAAAACAGCTATTTATACCTTTTAAAAATATTGGAGAATAAATATTAATGCCTAAAATTTATATATTAAAAGTTATTGATTCACATATTTTGTGCAATTGTGGTATTTCAGTTTTCAGTGAAAGTTTATTTCGATATGTATATATGCTCATATACCCATGTATATGTATAAACATATATATATGTATATATATATATATATATATATATATATATAATATATATATATATATACAACATAATAATATATATATATAATATATATATATATATAATATATATTTATATATATATATATATATGTATATATATATATATATATATATATATATATATATATATATATATATATATATATAATATATATATATATATAATATATATATATATATATCTATATATATATATATATATATATATATAATAATATATATTAATAATGATAATATATATATATATATATATGTGTATGTATATATATATATATATATATATATATAACTTTATATATATATATAATATATTATAATAATATATATAATATATATATATATATATATGTATATATATATATATATATATAATATAATATATATATATATATATATATATATATAATAATATATATACTATATACTTATATATGCTATGTATATATATATATATATATATAATATATATATATATATATATATATATATATATAACATATATATATATATACCACATATATATATATATTTATATATACACAGAAGATGGGCACGATTCGTTATAAATTTTAACGGAATAGTTTAGTAACGGAGTAACGGACTCGTTACTTTTTCTTTCATGTAACGCTTCGAATAAGTTCCGTTATTTTTTTCTCGTTACTTTTTAGTCCATTACATTTGAAATTCGACTTTCTTTGCATGTTGATAGATAATTGACCACCGATCAAGCTAAAAATCGCTTTATAGCTGCTTACCTTTATATATGTATAACTTGCTAACTTAACATATACATATATAACTTCTCTAATAATATATATATATATATATATATATATATATATATATATATATATATATATATATATATATATATATATAGTAAATAATATAAAAATAATAAATATATATGCTGCTGCTAACTTAATAATAACAACAATATATAGAGGAATAAGGAATCACTGCATGAAGATAATAAATAGGGATGGTGCTTTCATGGCTTTATTGAATGAACGTGACTGGAGTGAGGTGGAAACCCTTTAAATCTATAACATTGGCAGTAATGAAGAGGTGATAGTGAATATGTGTGGGTTTGATTGTGCGAGTAATAGGTATTTTGGGCATGAGGTCATTAGCAAGGAGGAGGTAATATGTAGAGCGAGAAAGTTGAAGAATGGTAAATCTGCAGGTAAAGATGAAATTACTGGTGAAATGATCAAGAACGGAGGCGAGATGGTGATTGATTGGATTTGGAAGTTGTGTAACAAAATGTTTATGGAGAGCATAGTTCAGAGGGATTGGAGGAGAGCAGTAATAGTACCCTTACATAAGGGTAAATGAGATAAGGGTAGCTATAGGAATTATAGGAAATTAGTTTATTAAGTATTACAAGGCAAATATACTTATATTTTGAATTGAAAAGAATGTCAGACTGAAAAGGATTGAAGTTAGAGAAGAACAGGTGCCTTTAGAAGTGGTAGAGGATGTGTGGATCAAATCTTTACATTGAAAAAATTGATTGAGATTGATTGATTGATTGATCTTTTTTTTTCTTTTTCTAAATATATATATATATATATATATATATATATATATATATATATATATATATATATATATATATATATATATATATATATATATAAATATATATATATATAAAATATATATATATATCAGATTTTTCGCAACCTTATCCTTCCGTATATATATATATATATATATATATATATATATATATATATATATATATATATATATATAGCAATATATATATAATAACTATTCATATATATATATATATATATATATATATATATATAGAGAGAGAGAGAGAGAGAGAGAGAGAGAGAGGTATTCAAAATTCTTTTTTTCAAATTTCTTCGTACGTTTTCGCCTGAGCGAAAAGTTTCGTTCTCGTGGATTCTCGTATTTTTTCGTTCGTACAGCAAGGTAATAATGTCTGGCCTGGCCCTATATATTACTATATGAAATATGAAAATCCATGTACGCCCATAGCATAAAATTTTACTCTTAAGAACAGAGTAGGAAGGCAAATTTCCAAATGAATTTAGTTATTATAATTGCTATTGCTAATGTAGTTGTTTTTCTTTAAATTTATTTTATAAATCAGTTTTTTTTTTCTCTTTCAATAATAAAAATAATTTAGTTAAGTTTACTATTTAATTTATTTTATAAAACGACAAAAATATGGGAGGAGCTACCTACCTATGTATACACATACTCTGATATATATATATATATATATATATATATATATATATATATATATATATATATATATATATATATATATATATATATATATATAATAGGGGTTCCTCAACTAAACATAATATATATATAATCTTATATATAATCACTTAATTTAAAATTATTTCCTTTAATATTGGTTGAATTGAGGTTAGTTCCTAACCTAACTTAACTTAAATTAAAACAAAAATTAAAAATACCTAAAACTGAAATTAGAAGTGAAGTTAACTTATATATATATATATATATATATATATATATATATATATATTTATCTATACAAGTATCTATAGATTCACTCCTGGCTATATATATATGAGCAGTGGCGGCTCGTCCATAGGCACTGCGGAACTGCAGCCCCCAAAAAAATTTCAGAACTACGCCACAACTACTAAACAGCATTTGTTATTTCCTTCTAACTCTCTCTCTTATATATATATATATATATATATATATATATATATATATATATATATATATATATATATATATATATATATATATATATTGAAGCTGGGTGCTTAGGACCGCTTCTTTAAGGTTGATTGAGAAGTTAATGTGCTTACTAGTTTTATTTTTCTACTTCTACTTTACAAGTGAGCTCGAACCCCAGATATCCTGGGTAAAAGAAAAATATAGCAATAAATAATACGAAAAACAATATATAATAATATATAAATAATGATAATGACAAATAAATAAAAATAAAAGTAAATTGAATATAAACAAGTAGGGCCTACATTGGCCTACTTGATTTGTAAAAATATATACAATAGTAAAATTTAGAAAATCGGCCGTAGGTCCCTTACTAGGAAACCCTTAAGGAAAAATTAGGCTTTGGTTTATGCCTAACCCAAAGCTTTCTACCATGAATAAACTAACTAAGAACAGATGGTAAAAAATAAATATAATGAAATTTCTATAAGTCACTTTACACTGGGGGTCCTAATAGGGCCTACATCGGCCTACTTAATTATTTTAATTTATACATAATATATCAAATATTTTTGGATCACTGCACTCACCGCATAAAATTGTATAAAAAGTTTTATCATAAAAATGATAAATTCAGCGTCTAAATAACATAAATTGTAAAAAATAGAAGAGCCAATATCGTCGGCGTGCGTTACGGAAGCTGTTGCTATGCATCATAATTAAACAAAAGAATGTCGAAAACCGCACTCTTCGTTCGTTTGAAATTACGCTGCAATACTGTAAATTACCGTGCAAATACCTGCCGTTTGATTACTTTCACAGTAGCGTACGGCTATATACCCCCTTGCAGTGCCAAAGGCACGATAACTTAATCGAGGTAGCGCGCTGGCCATCGTATATGCCTACCTCTGCTCGATAGTCTAGTAGGAGCTTGGGATGGAGTCTGGACAGGATTCCCAGATTGAGAGCGGGTGATCGGGCGAGTCGGAACGTCTGCATGTGTCGTAAGAGTAGCCCGAGGTGGAGCTTGAGGTAAAGAATCCTGAGCCGGAGTGGAGGGAGGCAAGGATGACGATGACCGTGCGGGTGGAGTCTGAGCCGGTCGTATTGGTGCTGTTGGCTGAGGAGAAGGAGGGGGAGGAGGAGGAGGATAAGGAAGAGGATCAGGAAAAGGGAGAGGAGGAGGAGGAGGAGAAGGAGGAGGAAGAGATGCAGGAGGAGAAATAGGAACGTTAAAAGAACGAGTTGAAGGAGGAGAAATTGAAACAAAAGGTAAAGAAGCTTCAGGGTCGAGAACAGGAAGAGGATTCGCCTCGAAGAAAGCAGGCTTAAGGCGATCGATCGAAACGACTTCTGTGCGTGTGGGACGCTGTATCGTGAAGAATTTCTCCTTCCTAAGTATCACAGGAAAAGGTCCATCATACTTAGGTTGGAGAGCGGTGCGGTGGGAGTCATGTCGAACGAAGACATGAGTGCAGGAAGAAAGGTCCTTAGGGATATAGGAATGCACCTTGTGTGGACGAGAAGGAGTTGGTCTCCACGACGAAGCACAGCGCCTCAAGCGGGTAAGATAAGCAAGCGGGTCGGCTGTAGAAGGAGGAGAAGAAGTCACCTGGAAGACGAAGAGGAGAACCATACACTAAATCAGCAGCCGAACAGTGCAGATCCTCTTTAACTGCGGAGCGAATGCCAAGCATTACAAACGGGAGAGCATCAGTCCAATTTTCCGGATTGGGCTGAGCTAGAAGAGAAGCCTTTAGCTGACGGTGGAAACGTTCAACAATTCCGTTCGATTTTGGATTGAAAGAAGTCGTGCGAATCTTCTCTGAACCAAGAAGATTCATCAAATCTCTCCATAAGAAGGATTCAAAAGGTCTACCTTGGTCCGTTGTGACAGAAAGCGGCACGCCAAAGCGCGAAATCCAATGAGCCAAGAAAGCTTTAGCTATGGATTCCGCGTTGGCGACAGAGAGAGGGATAGCCTCGGTCCATCGTGTGAACCGATCTATACACGTAAGAATGTATTTCTTACCGCGGGAAGGAGGCAGAGGTCCAACGATGTCGATGTGGACACGTTCAAAGCGAGCACCAGGAGGTAAGAAAGTGCCTAGCGGGGACTTGGTGTGACGGTGGACCTTAGAACGCTGGCAGGAAAGACAAGTGCGACACCAAGTTGCTACGTCGGCATTCAGATCAGGCCACACAAATCGGGCAGCAACCAGTTTGCGTGAAGCCTCAATGCCAGGGTGGGAAAGCGAGTGAAGATTGAGGAAGACAGCCTTACGGAACGATGCAGGTACGAAAGGACGAGGAGATCCCTGAGAGACATCACACAGAAGTCTCTTCTCTATCCCAGGGAGTTGGAGCCACTCCAGCTTGAGAGAAGAGTCTTGTGGAAGTGCAGGATCTTCAGTAGTCTGGCACGTTGCCATAGCGTCGTAGTCGATGTTAGGTAAGGCTGAAATCGCGTCGATTTCAATGCGGGAGAGAGCGTCAGCAGTGAAGTTGTTGACACCTGAAATATGTCTGACATCAGTGGTGAACTGTGAGACATACTCAAGGTGACGAGCTTCTCGAGGAGAATGCCGTTCGTTTCTGGAGACCATAGCGAAGGTAAGTGGTTTGTGATCAGTGAGTATGTGGAACTCACGACCCTCCAGAAAGTAGCGGAAATGACGAACGGCGAGATACATCGCAAGTAACTCCCTCCCAAAAGCACTGTAGCGAGTCTCAGGAGGTTGCAACTTGCGAGAGGAGACCACACTCCGTTCAGGTGCTGCTGGAGGACACCTCCGACAGCAAAATCGGAGGCATCTACCTGAACTCTGGTCGGAGCTGAGTCCTGAGGGTGGACTAAGAGTGTGGCAGAAGCGAGTGCTTCTTTGGAAGCTTCAAAAGCAGCCGTAGCTTCATCAGACCAGTCCACTTTTGTAGAACTGCCTCGGTGCTTAGGGCGGATGAAGGCGGTGAGGGTCGAAGAATATCAGCGCCCGATTTGAGAAAACGATGATAGAAGTTAAGCATGCCGAGGTACTGACGAAGCTGCTTCTGAGAGACAGGCCTAGGGAAGGTGCGAATGGCCTCGACGCGCTCTGCAAGAGGGCAAATGCCATCCGCTGAAACAGTGTGTCCTAGAAAGGTAAGAGAAGGGACACCAAAAACACACTTTGCCGGGTTGAGACGCATGCCACATTCGTCCAACCTGGCAAAAACTGCACGTAGATGTTGCTCATGCTCTGCAGGAGAAGAGGAAGCTATGAGGAGGTCATCCAGATAAGCAAAGGCGAAGGGAAGACCTCTAAGAACGTCATCTATGAAGCGTTGGAAAGTCTGAGCTGCCCCCCGCAAACCAAACGGCATTCTGGTATACTCAAAGAGGCCAAAAGGAGTGATGATGGCCGTCTTCGGTATGTCCTCTAGTGCGACTGGGATCTGGTGGTAAGCCCTCACAAGATCCAATTTACTAAAAATGGATTTACCAGCCAGATTAGAGGTGAAAGACTGGATGTGAGGGACCGGGTAGCGGTCTGGTATCGTACAAGCGTTCAAAGCCCTAAAATCTCCCACAGGTCTCCAATCAGAAGCACCTTTAGGGACCATATGGAGGGGGGAGGACCATGAACTTTTGGAAGGGCGGACGATACCAAGTTCGAGCATGTGCTCAAACTCCGCCTTGGCTGCCTTGAGCTTGTCAGGAGGCAGACGCCGAGCACGAGCGAAAGTGGGAGAGCCAGTAGTCTCTATATAATGGCGCACAGAATGTTGAACAGAAGAAGAAGAAGAACAAGGGTTCAACAGCGCCGGAAAATCCTTCTGCTGGTGAAGAAGGGGGAGGTACCAGAAGAAGGAGCAACAGCAGAGATACCTTTAAGAGCAGAAGAAACTACGGTACCTGCAGAAGACAGAGACGTACAACCGTCAACCAATCTCCTGTTTCTTAGATCGACCATAAGGTCGAAATGTGACAGAAAATCAGCTCCCAAAATGGATTGGGTAACGTCAGCGACCACGAATACCCAGGGGAATTGACGGCGGAGAGAGAGGTCTAAGGTGCACAGGCGCTCACCATAGACGGGGATGGTACTACCATTTGCAGCGTAAAGAGCCCGGTCAGGAAGAGGAACAGCGGACTTCTGGGTAGCATCTCGAGGTAGCAAAGAATACGAGGCTCCGGTATCGATAAGATAGAAGAGGTTTGTGGACCTGTCGAAAAGGCGCAGGACATCCTGAGACGAAGAAGGCGGAGAGGAAGAACAAACAGAGGGGTGGCCAGCTGTATCCACCGCCTTTATGAACCGCTGGCTAGAGGGTTTCCCGAAAAAGTGCAGGGTTGGTTGCACCTTTTCGCTTTCAGGCCAAACCGGTAGTGATAAAAACAATACCCATTTGGATATTGCTGAGGGTGCGCAAAATACCGTCAACGATCAGAAGAGAACCATAGCTCAGGGTGGTGCGAAAAGAAGGGCGGAAGACGAACATGCGTGTGAGTAGGGGAAGGAGTGGAATTCGTCTCAACCATGACGAGGGCAGGAGAATGAAGCAAGAGAAAAGAAATTGTGAAGAGAGGAGAAGATAAGAATTAGGAGAGGGAAGAATGAAGGAAGAAAGCAAAGCCACAGCACAAATACAAAAAAGTTAACTTATAAATGATGAAAAAAAAATAAATAAATATTGGCAGTGCGAAAATATGATTAAAAAAAAAAACTTAATATTGTGCCTAGCCTCAAATCTGCAAATCATGCTTTTCTTTTTAACTCTAAATATTTCTGATTAATTTGTTGGGGATATCATCAGTTATTGTCTAAATAAATATACAAAGCTGCTGTTTCAGTGTATATTACGCTAATACCACCCACAATCCGGGGAAGGGTTTGTTTAGTGTATGTTAGAGTAATAGTTTATATATATATATATATATATATATATATATATATATATATATATATATATATATATATATATATATATATATATATATATATATATATATATATATATATATATATATATATATATATAAAAAAAACTGAAAATTATATAAAATTAGTTATATATAAATATAATATTTCAAATAATAAAAATAAAATGATGAAAAGAAGTAATAATAATAATAATAATAATAATAATAATAATAATAATAATAATAATAATAATAATAATAATAATAATAATAATAATAATAATAATAATAATAATAATAATAACTTTCCTTTAACAGTAGGAAAATATTTAAAATGCAGATTCCGAGGTTCTACCAGGCACAAAAAGCTGGTGCTGCAGATTCAGGAGAGGCTGGGTAGTTGGGGGGCCTACTACTACAGGTAGGCTTTGCTTCAAAATCCAGAGTGTCACCAATGAAGCGCTGCTGTAATAGGCAGAACTTCTTTGTAGGGATGTTAAACACAGAAGACAGTTGAGTATATAATTGCTGTTTTCTTACAATAAGCAGCCTGAAGCTCGAACCCCAGATATCCGCATAAAATTGTATAAAAAGTTTTATCATAAAAATGATAAATTCAGCGTCTAAATAACATAAATTGTAAAAAATAGAAGAGCCAATATCGTCGGCGTGCGTTACAGAAGCTGTTGCTATGCATCATAATTAAACAAAAGAATGTCGAAAACCGCACTCTTCGTTCGTTTGAAATTACTCTGCAATACTGTAAATTACCGTGCAAATACCGGCCATTCGATTACTTTCACAGTAGCGTACGGCTATATATATATATATATATATATATATATATATATATATATATATATATATATATATATATATATATATATATATATATATATATATATATATATATATATATATATATATATATATATATATATATTTATATATATATTTATATATATATATATATATATAACTAATATATATATATATATATATATATATATATATATATATATATATATTTATATATATTTAATACCTTTTTATAAATGTATTATTAATTGTATATTTGTACTTAGTATATATATATATATATATATATATATATATATATATATAATCTGTTTTGAATAAAATTATGTTATATATGTTCAGGCTCATAGTTCAACGAGGAATTATTTTAAACTTTAAGATGAATCTAAAATATGATTTTTATGCTTTTTAGAAAAAAAAAAATAATAAAATTATATTACGTAACTGTACAGGCAGTTCATCGTTCAAAGAGGAATTATATTAAAATTTAGGAAGAAAGTGAATGATTCCTTTTCTGTATTTCTTAAAATTCTTATTTTCTATAAAATATTTTCTAAATTTTAAATTCTAAGTTAATAAAGATGTCATTAACAAACATTTAATTTCATCATACCCTCAAAATTTTGTATCAGAATCAATGATTTCATGATTGTAAATGGAGAAGGAATTATAACTAGGGTCGGAGCCGGAGCCGGAGCCCCGGAGCTGAAACCGGAGCCGGAGTCGGAGCCGAACAATTTTAAAATGCCGGAGCCAGAGTCGGAGCCGGTAATTTTAAAATGCTGGAGCCGTAGCCGGAATAGGAGCTGGGTAATTTTAAAATGCTTGAGCAGGAGCCGGAGCCGGAGTCGGAGCCGGGTAATTTTAAAATGCTGGAGCCGGGCCGGAATTGGAGCCGGAAAAAAATTGCCGGCTCCGCAGCCCTGCTGCTAACTGTAAAGTATGAACTCCACATCTCATGTGTGCAATGTTAACTTTATCGGAACACAGTCTTTTCATAGTTTTATCAAGTTCATTCTGAAAACAACTATTACTTCTTCGTTTTGACATTCAATAAAATCAGTATCATATTTATCACTTCCTATTCCTCAACCTCATTTGCCTTATTTAATTTTTCAATCGTACTGATCATGTTTGATGCGTTATCCGTAACTAAGCTAACTACTTGTCTCTTTTTATTTCGAATTATTTTAAGATGTCAGTAACAAATTCTTGAATATATTCGCTGAAATGTTGAGATTTGGTTTCTTTTACTGCTAACGTTTTAGAAATGTTGTTTTTATCTTGGTCCACATATATAATATTATTGACAAAATAATTTAGCTTTGCCCATGGGTAAGTATTCATTTTTAAATGCACAAAGCATCCCTTTATGCCATTTTTAAGCTTATTTTTTAAGTTTATTTTTCTTCTAGAGCTATTTTACAAATTTTTTCCAGTCTAAAGGGACTTCCAGTTTCTAGCCATGTCTCCACACAGTGCTTTAATTCCTAGTCATGCAAAGAAAACTAATAGGTCACTATCTTTAGCAACCGTATAATCAATTGGCATTTTGAATTTTTCCTGTAACATAGACAGAACAAGTTTGCATGGCAGCTGAAAAGTTTCCATTTTTAGTCTGAGTTTTTGGTAAAGGTTTATCACAGATTACCTTTAGCTTCACCTTTCTTTTTAACAATTGCAGCAATATCTGGATGATAGCGTTTTAAATGTCGCATTAATTTAAAAGATCCAATAGATGTATTGACCCCATGAGTAGCTGGTAGTTAGGTAGACTCTTTTGTGCATGATCGACTGTTTCCCATCAAATGTGTTAACTATTTCATATTTGACATTAGAAAATGTTTACTTTTATCTTCAGAGCTTGGTAAAGTAACATATTCAAAAGTACATGAGGTGTTTTCGATTTTGGTTTAGTTGACATGATTTTTCTAGGGATAATAAACTTAATTAATTAAAGTTATCTATAGAAGTACCGAATCTTTTATTATTGAATAAAAAATACACAAGCAAATTTCTGGAAAAAAGGAGTATATATATATATATATATATATATATATATATATATATATATATATATATATATATATATATATATATATATATATATTTAATATATATATATATAGATATAGATATATATATATTTAACTGATTCAGTGTTAGAGAGTTGACGTAATATAATCATATTTATTATAAGAAAGAGAAGCAGCAGCAGGAAGACTGTAGAAGATTGTTGAAAATCTGAAAGGATTGGACAGGAGAAGGAAATTATTAAATAAGTATTTTGGTAATTGTTTTTAAAGAAGAGAGTATTTTAAGGTTTGAAATTTCATATCTAGCAAAGAAAAATTTATGGCAACTATTCAAAATTTCAAAATATTAAGTATTTATTTTTAAATTATTTTCATATTTAAATTATTCATGGAGGAGCAACAACTTTTTCGACAACAGTTCTTTTAATTAATTATTTGGAATGAAATGAAAAATTAAAAATGAAGAGAAAAGAAATTTGAAACTTTAAATATTATGAAAAGTGAAGTTGCGTTTCGCGAAGTCGTCGGATCATAGGAAGAAATTTCATAATTCTCTTCGCCTGATAGCAAGGGGCTGAAAACCCCCTTCTATCATTTGTTTCTTTTTGTGAATGGTGATGATAAGTTTGAAAACTTTTCAGCCACCAACACCACCCTGCAGCTATGCGGGATATGGTGTTTTGTATAAATAAATAAATAAAATATATATATATATATATATATATATATATATATATATATATATATATATATATATATATATATATATATATATATATATATATATATATATATATATATATATATATATATATATATATATATATAAATATAACTTTAAATGGGAATCATTGTGATTTTGTATTTGCCGGAGCCGGAGCCGGAGCCAGGTAGCCTCTTTTTGCGGCTCCGACTCCGGCTCCAGCTGACTCCCACAAAAATATACCCAGACTCCGGCTCCGGCTCCAGGTCCCCCCTAAAATTTCGGCTCCGACTCCGGTCCAGGTCCCCCAAAATTTCTACTCCGGCTCCGGCTTCGGCTCCGGCTCCGGCTCCAGTCCCTCAAAAAATTTCGACTCCGGCTCCGGCTACACCCAAAACCTTGCGGCTCCGCGGCTCAGGCTCCCGGCTCCCGGCTCCGGCTCCGGCTCCGCCCCTGACCTTGAGACAATTTCAGAAATCCTTTACTTCGTAACAAAATATAAATCAGATTCATAAAACGAAAATACTTTTGATAGCATAAAAGTTAGAAAGTGAAAAACTGAAAAAGCCATTATTGTTGTTGGATATTCCACTATAAATAGTTTTTGGACATACCCAACATAATTGTAATTTACAAAATAAAAGTAAATTTTCAATGTTTTGTAAGTGTAAATAAAATTAATAACATTTTACACTCAATTAATTCAGTGCAAAATATCATCAATTTCACATCTTATAGAATTATTAAATATAAAATAAATTTAAACGTAACAAAATAGATTTAACATTAAATAAATTGAGATCAAATTATTAACTAACAATTTGCTCTTATTATAAATGTTCACTTGTGGATCTCAACATCGCCAAATTATGGCCTTCACAATGTATAGGCAAAGATATGACATGACACACGCCCCTCTTAAAGAAACAAGTGATATGATCAGTATTTCGTGAAAAGAAAAAGGTCAAGATCAGCTTTGCCTGGACAAAAAATCAGCCATGACGTTATCCTTCCCACTGATAGACTGTAACACAAATTTAT